>CAUHTR010001153.1:0-87784 GCA_959609185.1 Schmidtea polychroa
TCCAGTGTCTACTACTCAAGCGAACAATGGAAATGATTATGCCAGTTGTCAAAAATTACCAGTTGAGCAATATGGAGGAGATCCAGTTCGAATTTGTTGACTTTATGGCAGATTATTACATGTATGCTACAGCTTATGGATGGAGCCAAGCAACTATGGTACAACGTCTACCATTATATTTAAAAGGAGCTGCGCGAGAGGCTTGGCAACAGATTGATAAAAGACCTATAGCAAATTATTGGACAAGATTGAAAGATGCGTTGGCAGCCAAGTTGATTGGAGGAGATATAAAGAGAATGATGCATCAAAAGTTTTACAGTCGAGTGCAAAAGCCCGATGAATCTATAAGTGAGTTTGCTTATCATTTAACTACTCTTGCAGAGAAAGCGTTCGAAGTAAAGCCAGATCAAGAAGAAGTAGCAAAGCAAGTCAAAGAATTACTTCAGGACCAATTTTTGACAGGAGTCAAGAAAGAAATCAAAAAGGCTTTGTGTTTTGTTGATTTTACAAATTTTGATGACTTGATTAGAAAAACCATGAGAATTGAAATGAATCTTTAAACGACTCAGTCAAAGGCGGAATCATTTGCGATTATCAATGAGCCTAGAGATAGATCTATAACCCCAGTCAGCGATAACTTGCTTCAAAGATCAACCAGTCCCATCTCCCAAGTTCAGAGTGAAATTTGAACCAAGAAAGTCAACAGACAGTTCAAATGAGGAAAGAGAAAAAACTCTTCAATGCAGTCATTGCCAGAGAATGGGTCATCGCATAAATCAATGCTGGTTTAAAAATAACATTCGAAGAAGCCCTAGTCCGGTTCAGTGTGATTACTGTCAAAGAAAAGGATATAGCAATAGCCAATGTTGGTTCAAAAATAACGAACAACGTAGTCCAAAGGGAGATGCGGTCAGAATGGTTGAAAAGTAATGGTGAGAAAAGTTTTAACAGAACGAATATCAGTAACCAGAAAACTAATGATAACATACAATGCTATAATTGTGGAAGGAAAGGGCATGTCACTCGAAATTGTTTTGCAAGATCCAGATCTCCATCAACATCGCCCTCACCGCAAAGAGACAGAGTTAACCTGCAAGGCCAAATCCAATGTCATTCCTGTAGAGGCTATGGACATATGGCTAGATCTTGTCCAAAGAGTAATAATATATTTCAAAGGCCGATATTAAAGATGACGAGATTTCAGAAAGACAAATCGCAATCTGACAATATAGCTTTTGTGCAAATAGATGATTTTAACGAGAGGATTGAAAATGAGATGAAGCAGATGAGTAGACGCTTGGATCGATTAATGTGCAAATTCGAATCGGACGAAGAATTGAGTATGAGTCGCAATCAGAAGGATCAGAGACAGATTCTAAAGAGAATTTGGATAAAGAAGACATAGAAAGAGAAAAAGTAACAATGATTATACTGAGGATCAACAAATTTATTGAAGAGAGAGCAACAGAAACATCTAAAGTAATCTCATCGCTAAAGGAATTGAGTCAAATGACACTGAGCATACGAAAATTGAAAAATGTAATTGAGTTATGTGCCGATTATTATGATACCAATTTAAAAGACGAAAAGGAAATTGAAAAATGTGATGAAAATATTTGGAAAAACGTATCGAGAGAGTACATGGTTAGATTTTATGTTAATTAATGTTTTAGATGAAAAGGAGAAAGAAGTAACTTGCATTCGGTGTGAAGCAGGAGATTGTGTAGATGATTTAAAGAATAGATTAGAAGAAAACAATGGGAAACAGATAATAGAATTGAAGTTTAAAAATCGATGCTTACGCAATGATGAGTTTTTAATTGATTGTGGTTTTATACCAGGAAATGAAAATAAAGTGGAGATAGCAAAAATGACAAGATGTTATGAAAATGTAAAAAGTGATCCACAGAAAATTGTAAATGAGCTGAGAGAAGATTTTGATGAGTGGAATAAAAATGCAATTGATGAAAAGTTGAAATTGGTAGAGGAAACGGAATTTGACGAAAATAGTAAATTAGAAATTGTAAATGTAGTACGTCCATACATATATAAAAACTCGAAATATAAAGAAATATTAAAAGGTTTATTACGAAAATTTGGGAAAGAGATTAGAGAGACCAGGATAGAATTGAAACCATTTGTAATAGCATTAGATTATAAAAATGAAGGAAAAACAGAGTATATAGAAGAACATTGGTGTACCAAGGTTGGTAAATTACGAAAGAGAGCCGCTGAAAGAATGGGAAAGGATGGAATTATTCAATTGATATTTAAAAGTGAAGAATTAGATGACGATGAATATTTATACGATTGTGGGTTTATACCTCAAGAATTAGATGTAGACGGATATTTATGTTCAGATACAGGATATTCAATAAATTGTGTAATAGTAATCAAAAATCAGATATCAAATAAAGTATATGAGTCCGACAGGTCAAATAATGAGATAGAAAAGGATGATGAAAATGAAAGAAGAGTTGAAAATGAAGGTGTACTAGATAACAAGGACATAGGAACTAATGATAAAGATAAAGGTATAATAACAGAAGTATTAAAGGAAGGGCAAGTAACCAAAAGTGAAATGAATAGGAAATAAAGACAAAAAAGCCTAGAACTTTGTATGAAATAAAAAAGAGCCTGGTGAAGTCAGAATTAGAAGTGGATGAGACAAAAGAGTTATTAAAGAATTTAGTTAAAATAGTATATCCAATGTTCGAAATAAAAGTGGATACAAAGTGCGAATTGGGAGACACAGTAAAGGGAATGGAAAAGAAACTTCCTAGTGTTATGCAGAGATTTGGTGAAAATGATGACTTTTGTAATAGAGGGGTCATGAAAACTTTGACGAAAAATGGAATTGATAAAGAAGTAGTACTAACAAGCTTAACATATGCAGTTTTAGAGATAGGAGCTCATAAGATAATGGAATCAGATGAATTAGAGAATTTGATAGATGCAGCTGCTCGAGTTTTAAATGAATATTTAATGAATTGGATAAAAAGGAATGGAGGTTGGATCAAACTGGTAAAAGTGCTTACGATAAATGAAAATAACGAAATTAATATACCTCATAAATCGCTAAACGGGAGAGTTAGCCCAATATTGAGAAAAACGATGGTATTTCCATGGGTAATGTTTATGATAATTGTTTTGTGCGCAATAATTACTCAGACAACCTGTATGACTGCATATGATTGTTCACAAACGGAAATGGGAAAAATTTATTCGGTAGTAGATGTGTCAGAATGTTCGGATGCATACCCGAGAAAACTAAAGATTGAAAAAGATGTAAAATATCATGTATATCAAGAATCTGATTTAAGACGAACGAAAGTTCGAGAATGTATAGTTAAACACACCACATTTATATTTTATTGTGGGAAGTGGAGCCATACTTCATTGATAAAGATGTAAACAATCCCAAGGCCAGTGGAAGTTATGCCAGAAAATTGTTTAGCAGCATTTCAAACAGAAGAATTGAAAATAAGTTCGGAAATTAAACTGAAGGCAAAAATAAATCATAGGACGAGAGAAACGGTGGTAACAAAGGGATTAATGAAGCAAGACGGAGATTGTAAAGGGGAACCGTACAAAGTCAGTGGTAAAATCTAACGGAATTGAGAGAATTTGAAGGAGCTTTTGATGATGATACGGGGAAGTTACAGACCCACCCATTTTGTAATATGAAACAAAATAACTGTCAAACGGGGGAATCAATTCTTGTTTATGAAGTAAAAACTAATGTATGTAACTTAGTGCATTTAAAAACGATGAATTTCAAAGAAATTAGTGGAGAGCAGTTTAGGGAAAGGCCTGACAATATTAATGTAAATTATGGAGTAAATATGATAATCAGATCAACGCCCGTTTGGACAAGAAAAACAGCGACTGTATTAATGTCAATAATTCCGATGGACGCCATGCGTTTTATATTAAAGGAAGTTACCAATAAATGTGGTCAGACGGTATACTCCACAAATTACAAAGGAGTTTACGTATCAACAGTAATAGTACAGGAAGCTAAAACTAGAATTCATACGGGTGATATTAAATTAACCCACTACTTTAACAATAAAATTGATTACTTATTTCATTATAGTCAGAACACCATGGAGAATATCTATCGAGAAATGATCTTAAATGATTGTAAATTAAATAAAGAAATACTTCGAAATCGAATGGCAATGGCCATCACAAACCCAAATTTGGTTGCACCCATGTTAATATCAGAAAATGGAGTGTTTGCGAGAATCTTCGGAGAAGCTTTATACAGTTATAAATGTAAGGAAGTGTCAGTAAAAATAATGAAATACGAAAAATTTACTAATGAATTGCCAGTTAGCGTCGATGAGAAGATGCGATTTATGGAACCAATAACACGGATATTACTTGAAGAAAACATAAAACCAAAATTACTCCAGTGCAATAGATTGCTAGCCCCGTTATACCGTTTGGCACCAGATTCTTGGATAGCATTACCCGATTACCGAGGAGTTAGAACTCCAGATAAATTGGAATTAATCAATTTAGAATATTTAGTGAACTTTACATCCCTAAATAAAATGGCACAACTAGGTTTCTACGCAAGCGAGGATATAGAAGAAGCTCAAAGAAATTTATTATTTCCATCAAAGAAAGAACGGGTGATATCAGAAATGATTGATACAATATTACCAAACGGAGAGAGTAAGGTTAATTATGAATATCTCCTAACGCCAGATCATTTCAAAAAAGCAACGTACAAAACGATGGAAAAGATTTGGGGAAAATTCATGTTCTTAGGACAAGCGTGTGCTGGTTTGATTGGCATCTATGTGATCGTAGTAACAATAAAGGTGATACTATCTCAAATTTTATCTGCTCATAGAATATATAAAATATCCGGATGGTCATGGAAAATAATTATTGGTTGTATTCCGTTTATAGCAAGATTTTTTATTACTCATCATCAATATAAAGAAATGGCGAATGTGAGAGCACAGTTAAAAACTGATCAAAAGAGTGAAGAATCTTTGTGTGAATCGAGGGACAGAAATAGTGGCAATAACAACAACAATGACAATGGCAGAAACGAGCAAATGTATTTTAGAAAAGAAATAAAGAAAAGCGAGGTAAAACCAGAGTCACGGTGCCTACTAGAACAGATGCCAAAACTTATAGGAATCGACACTCTCTCAAAATGGTATACACCGGTATTCCTTCCAACAGCACCAGCATATCCAAGTGAAAGGCTAAAAGAAATGAAACCAGTAGAACATATTAAACTAGAAGCCGAAAAGATTGAACCAACAAGTGCTGAAATAGAACGGAAAAACATGCTCGGATTACCATGTAGTTATGCGTTGATGACAATAGGAAATAGAGGCAAACAACCTCGAACAAATATACTATTTAACGAGAGAAAGGTCAAAGCCTTGTTAGATTCCGGTTCCAGTCATACTATAGTGTCAGATAAACTGTTGACAAGGGAAGAGAGAGCAAAGATGAAACCGACGAATAAAATTATTAAATCAATGTCTCGCAATGTACTGAATATAATCGGGAAGCTAGAAGTCAAATTAATTATTGGTAATCAAGAAATAACACATTATGTGTCAGTAATGAGTAAAAGCCCTGTTGAATGTCTAATTGGTATGGATGTTATGGAGCAACTGCGAGGAATTGCGCTGGATCTGACAACAGGAAAATTAATAAAGGGACAATTAGATACAGTTGCAAATAAAGCAAGAGAAGTTGTTTTAAATCAAACGTTGGAAATACCAGCAAGAAGCGAAATAATATGTTATGCTAGTGTAGCAAACACGTCAGATGACGAATGTGTTTTCGAACCCAGTCGAAAACTAGTAGAGAAATACGAATTGCCAATGTGCGACGAGATAGTACAAGTAAAAGATCAAGCAGTGCCAGTGAGAATGGCTAATCTTAGCACAAAATCTATCCAAATGAAACCTAACACGAAGTTAGGAAAGTTAATGAAATTTAAAACAGAACAAGCCCAAAAATTACCGAGAAACATTAAAATTTATAGAAAACCACAAGTGACGAGCAACGATTTGACAGAAGCACAAAACAACAGTTTATGGCATTATTAAAAAGGTACAAAAGAGTGTTTGCAAAGCACGAGTATGATTTGGGACTTACCCAGGTGATCGAACATGAGATACCACTACTCGATAAAACTCCTATTAAATTACGACCGTATAGAATCCCTTATATACATCAAGAGGAAAGTGATAAACAGATAAAAGCGATGAAAGAGTTTGACATAATAAGAGACAGTTCATCACCATTCTCATCCTCAATAGTAGTAGTCAAAAAGAAAGACGGTGATTTACGGTTTTGTGTGGATTATCGAAAATTGAATCAGGCTACAAGAAAAGACACCTACCCTATTCCAGTTCCACAGGAAATGTTTGATCAAATGGGAGAAGTACAATTCTTCACAGTAATCGATTTGAATAAGGGATATAATCAATTTAAAGTAAAAGAGGAAGATAGTAGGAAAACGGCATTTTTAGACGGTAAAGGTTTGTACAAATTCAATGTGTTACCATTTGGCTTAACGGGAGCGCCAGCGACGTTCCAGCGAGGTATGAATTTTGTGTTAAGAGACATCCCACACGCACTAGTTTATATTGATGATATAATAATATTTTCGAATAACTTTCAGGAACATTTGGAAGATGTAGAAACAGTATTCCAAAGATTGTTAAAGGCGAATTTAAAAATAAAACCCTCAAAATGTGAGTGGGGGAAATAAGAGGTAGTATATGTTGGTCATATTATATCCCGAAGTGGATTACAGCCAAACCCCGAAAATGTAGAAAAAATTAAAAATTATCCAATTCCAAAAAATGTAGATCATGTTAGACAATTTCTCGGATTAGCCAGTTATTATAGAAAATTCATTAAAAATTTTGCGCATGTAGCACAACCCCTGAACATATTGTTAAAAAAGCAGACTCAATTTAAATGGACAAAAACACAACAGGAAGCGTTCGAATCGCTGAAAGAAAGTTTGATTAAAAAACCAATATTAAGATGTCCAAATTTTAAAATACCATTTATCCTAATGACAGATGCGAGCAATTTTGCGTTGGGCGCAGTGCTAGGACAACAGGTTGAAGGAGAAAGAGATCACGTCATCGCATATGCGAGTAGAACTTTGAAACCGCATGAAAAGAATTATTCTACGATTGAAAAAGAAACGTTGGCATTAGTTTATGGAATAACTACATTTCGACAGTATTTAGTTGGGAGAAGATTTGTTGTCTTTACGGACCATAACCCTTTACAATGGCTCATGAAGCATAGAGATTCAACAAGTAAGTTGATTAGATGGTCAATTGCACTACAGGAATATGATTTTGAAATTAAATACCGTACGGGTAAATCAAATGCAAATGCAGACACACTGTCGAGAATCCCTGAAGAAAATAATAATAATAATGAAAAAACTAACTATAATGATACAATATTTATGGTAATTAAATCAGCAAATAATATAAAGGAATTACAATATGATCAAGAAAATGACGAGGAACTAAATCAATTACGAAAAAATGCAGTAACAATTAAAAAGGAGAGTGATTGGAAACATATTGTTGAGGAAAAACATAAATATATTTTCCACGAGAGTTTATTAAAATGTGTAAAAAATGAAAATTTACTAATTATTGTTCCAGCAAAACATCGAGAAGCATTATTGTTGATTTACCACGATGGAGCACTAGGAGGGCATTTATCAGCTCGAAAAACATTATCAAGATTGAAATTGAAGTATTATTGAGAGACAATGGAACAAGATGTCAAACAATGGTGCCATACTTGTAGAGTATGCTTGACAAGACGAAATACAGGAAGGAAAATAAAAGTTCCACTAAGACCTATGCCGGTGCCAGCAGCGCCAATGGAAATGACAGCAATGGACATTGTCGGTCCATTGCCGGAAACAATAAATGGCAATAAATATATCGTTGTATTTTGCGACTATCTAACTAAATGACCAGAAGCATATGCCATGCAAAATCAAAAGGCAGAAACAGTTGCAAAAATATTAGTAGAAAACATTATTTTCCGATATGGAGCACCAAAGAAATTACTTACAGATCAAGGAACGAATTTTCAAAGTGAATTATTTAGTTCGATATCGGAGCTATTTGGTATATTAAAACTTAGTACATCACCATATCATCCACAAACAGATGGCCTAGTAGAAAGGTTTAACGGAACATTAATTAATATGATATCATCTTATGTGAATCGAAAACAAAGAGATTGGGATTTATTTATCAAACCATGTTTATTCGCATATCGAAATGCAGTTAATGAAAGCACTGGTGAAACACCCTTTTATCTTATGTATCTACGGCGAAATAATATGCCAATTGATTTGAAATTTCAAACACCTATATCACAGTATAAGGATACATCCGATTATAAAGTAATTATGCATGAGAGATTACAGTCAGTGTGGGCTCAAGCTGGTTTAAAAATAAGACATAGCCAGGAAACGTATAAAGAATCCTACGACAGAAAAGCACATGCTCATAATATTAATATAGGAGATTTAGTCTATGTGAATAAACCAGAACCAGAAAAGGGCTTGTCACCAAAGTTACAACGACCGTTTAAAGGACCGTATATTGTATGTGATACAACAGAAACCAACCTGAAATTACTTCCATTAAATAATAAAAAGGCTTGGACAATTATAGTTCATGCTAATCGTTGTAAGAAAGTGCCGGCAATGGAGAGTGATAGATATCCGTTAAGATCGAAAAAGAACAAATCAGTAGAAGAAAAAGTGGACAAGCAAAAAGTTATTAAAAACACAGTACCCTTAGGATATACCACTAAAGTCTTATTAATAACAACAATAATGCTACTAAATGTTTTGGGAACAAATGCAGGTCGATCTTTTCCAAAGTATGCAATAAAAAGGGTCCCATTATTGGAGAAAATTCATATATATATTCAACATGTACCCAAATAGTATGGTTTTATCTGTGTGGGTCAACGGAAGAAATAGAAATAAGTAATTTATTAAATCACTTTGACCCACCTGTAAAGTTGAATTTCAATAAAAATATTATCGTGGCTGGTCAATTAACAATCAATTATGAATACCCTTGGCAAATAACAGAGTTACTATTTCAAAATAATAATACAAAAATACGTAATATAATCCAAATAGAAATATTAACAAAAAATTTAAACAGTCTGGTTTCAATAGAACCAGTAGTGAATGGAATCGACGTATATTGGAAACCCCACGAATCCCAAAAAGTGAAATTAATCTTCCAAAATAATATTATCGATACACTAAACATCAGGAAACCCTTCGTCCATTACAATAATTTAAAATTAAATCAAACGTATGATATCGTTGTGCAATATTATGAAAAGCTTTTGCGTGAAAATGGTACCGAAATCGATAACCAGTGGGTAAAAATTGATTCTATTCGACAATCCATAAAATTGGAAAATGAACCAAATCGTATTATTTTACGATATAATAATCAAAAATGGATAGCCACACGACAAGCGATAACCAATAAAAAAGTGGAAATTTACTATTGCGGAAAACTGCAAGCTATATTGCAAGGTAATATTACATCTAAAATATTAATATTTCAGCAAATACGTTCAAAGTCAACTTCAAAAATTGTGATTGTAAAAATAAAATATTATCAACGTGCTTTTCATCCCGATCATTGGAAAATCGTTCTAGTGGAAAGTAAATCTATTCGAGTACAATTTGATACAACTGAGGCAGAAAGCTCAAAATATATGCACAATTCATCAACCAATGTGATTAATCAACTCATAAATGACATGAATTCTTCTCTTATTAATGGAACACAAATTCCAAGAAACAAAACTGCATTCTCATTATCAAATGATTTTGAAAATACTTATGTTATTTTGTCATCTATCATCATCAGTGTGACACCATTTTCCATTATCATTCTTCTCACTCTACTGATTTACTTTCAAAGACTTAACAGATAATATGAATGTCAATCCAAGACCTCAAAACCTTGGATTGTCTACGAGGAAACATGGGTCTAGTGAGATACATTTATTTTGCATGCAATTATGATATTATAATAGTACTGTATTAGTAGTAACTTTTATTTTATGATAGTTGTAAAATTTGCACCTTTCAATCAAAGAGAAATATGATTGGCTAAGAGGGATAGAAAAAAAATATGAACACAAAATTTTATGGGAAAGAAAATTGAACAACTGTACATAAGGGGTCGTAAAGGGGTCGTAAAAATAATTGAAATCAGTTTAATTAATTAAATCAAAGAAAATAAGATCCTTCAAAATTAAATAGGTAAATTTTTATTAATATTTATTATTTATACAGTGATCACCAAGGCAGTGCCCCTGAGGTACTCTACCGTGTTGATCACTTCAATCTTAAAATCTAACAAATTTAATAGTGAATATTTCAGTAATGGAACAAATCCAAAGGACAAGAGCAATTTATGACGGATATTTGAAGATACACCGCAACCACGTGGGACAAGATGCCATCGCCATCAATGACAACCGGAAGATACCAAACTACTTGAGGGTGGATGACAGAAAAATGAAAACCCGAATTTTTAAAGTGAGCCGAAAATCGGTGAAAATAATAGAAGATGAAATCAAGGATGGGAATGAGTACACGCTACACGTCATCAAAGGGAAAGTGGAGGTGATAGACGAACGACAAAAAGTCTATTGGGAATTACACCAAGGATCAAAGAAACCTTGAGGAAAAAGTTGAGAGCATCCAATGAAGATTCAAGAGTTGTTGTGGAAACACGAAGCCCGAACGAGGAAAATGAAATTCCACAAACCACTTGAAAATTGCCAGATGATCCAACAATGCTTCCAATTACTACAGAAATGCTGAAAAGAAGATTGTCATTTATTCGAAAGGAAATGAGTTTGGAGGAGATACGGAACCGAATCGTGTTTATGGATGCAGAATATGGAACATCAGAAAATAATAAAATGATTCCATTGTCAATAGCGATGATGAGTTACGAAGGAAAAATAATTAAAAATTCATATTTGACACCAAGAGGAAGATTGCGTCATTTCAATTCCAGCATTCATGGTATCACAGAGATTGCCAGTAGACACCAATGCGACCAGTATACGGAGATGCGAGAAGTTCAAAAACTAACTGTTGGAAAAATTTTAGTGGGACATGATCTTCATGCAGAATTGGAACATTTGAAAATCTGGACAAATCAATTGTACGGAATTAGGGATCTAGCAACAGCACAGGCACTCCAACTGAAAGGAATAACAAGGAGAGGAGAATTCTTCAAACTCAAAACAGTGGTTGAAGAATTATTCGGAGAACAAACACAAACTGGTATTCACTCAGCATTGGAAGATGTCAAAGATGTACGGAGAGTGTACAGGAAAATTGAGAATTTATGGGAAGATGATGTAAAAATCCAGAAAATAGTCCCATCAAAGAAATATTCTTTAGCCGAATATCAAAAGCTTTATGCGATGGACAAAGTACCAACAACGAGTGGAACATCCTTCGAGATAGTGGAACAAGTCGATCTAACAATTGAGGAACAAATGGAAATTGACGAAGCACCGTTGAAATGGGCAACTGAAGAATATTTGGATCCGATCAAGGAAAGCCTCGAAATGATAATAAGTTTATCGATTCACAGAATTCCGGCATCATTTGAACATGGGCCTATTCTTCATTTAGAGAATAGAAAAAGAAAATCAACAACAAAAATCGAAGCCAGCGAGTCCATCATGGTGAATGGAATAGTCTATTATCGGGAGAAAATATATATCCGCTACAAGAGTGAGGCGGGAGAAATAGAATTGAAAACTGATTGATTATTGTTATATATATATATATATATATATATATATATATCATGATTAATAAAAACTTTCCCTCGTCTTATATATATTTTGGCGTCCCATCCCATAATTGAATATTGAATTAAATAAATTAAATAAATTAAATAATCAAAGCGAATACATGAACAAATAAATAAAATAATCAAATAAAACAATCCAATAGTAACAAATTATTATTATTATTATTATTATTATTATTATTATTATTATTATTATTATTATTATTATTATTATTATTATTATTATTATTATTATTATTATTATTATTATTATTATTATTATTATTATTATTATTATTATTATTATTATTATTAAGAGTCCAAAAGATTCCAATACCTACAAGTCTCATTATATTACCATAATAAAACTTTAAATATCAAATATAAAATAAATATAAAACTATTCGTATTATTTTATTTACGAACAAGAAGTTTTTTATAAGACATTTGTTAATAAAAAAGTCCTGTTCGATTATTCTCTAAAAATTTAATAATTTGAGAAAATGTGCCAGTATGATTTTCACTGTGTTTCATTAAAAATAGTTTGTGTGGAGAATCATTATTATTATTGTGATTATTGTTAATTATTATTATTGTTATTGTCATTATTATTATTATTATTATTGTTGTTATTTTAGTTATTGTTATTATTAGATCTTTAAGAAATCATCTAAATAGTTATTAAGAAATAATAGAATGAACTTAAAATAAATGAAAACTCAGTATCCCAGCTAATTTGTATTATGAACGTAAAACAAATGAAAACTCACAGTATCCCATCTAATTTGTATTATTGGTCTGCTACATGAAATACATCTCCGACATAATCCCCAATGATGACTGGTATCAAATTTCTCATCCCCCTGCCGCAATTAACAACTCTCAACCCTCTGTTAAAAACAATGTTAAACGGGAAAACTTCAAAAAAATAGTTCTGAAGGAATTGACAGGTTGTCACCTTCACTTTTAAAGCTTTGATTGTAAAATTTTAATCTTAGAATGCAATTAAACACTTTATTTGCCATTTTATTTTCTCCAATAATTTCTATTTCAATTGTGGTGTTGTAAAAGGTTTTTGCGATTTCAAAAATTTGTCCTCGAACATAATGCACAAATCCCGCTCTTTGTGTTCGATATTGCAAAGTTATTCTGGTTCGACTTTCGTTAACGCAGAAAAATGATGGCAGTTTCAGTTTTGGATAACTAGATCTGAGATATTCATGCAAATTATCTAGGCCGTTGAGAAAATCTCTAAGATCTCTTCCAAGCACCCGAAGAATTGAGTCGTATCTGTAATGAGACAAAATGAAATGAAATAATTTCCATTTTGAAACATCACCTCGTCTTTCGTAATTCGACAATAATCGGCTGCTGTGTACACTATTTTTTTTCAACAGTTTTTCATCATAGACTTCAGGAATGGCAAACACGTTGACGTCGAGTTTGGATTTTTCATAGAATCTGAGTCCAGGTCCTGTAAGCCACATGCCGAACAAATGAATTGTCGAATCCCTTCTAAAAGTAGGCCATACATGGAAAAAGAAAATTTGTTTGGCAATTATTTCGGATTGGTTGATTTATCAATATTTCAACTCCATACAAAAATTTTGACACAAAGATTTATCATAATGGCATAATTGCCATTTGATTAACTTGAAATGAATTGCCGATTATCGGCAAATTGGCTAACTTCTATTTAGATTGTCATTTTTCGCTAGCTATTATTACTGATATCATCATAATTAATAAACTTTTAAATTATTATTATTATTAATATTATTATTATTA
This sequence comes from Schmidtea polychroa, assembly GCA_959609185.1. NCBI lineage: Eukaryota > Metazoa > Platyhelminthes > Tricladida > Dugesiidae > Schmidtea > Schmidtea polychroa. Next base: position 13,692 of record CAUHTR010001153.1, read on the forward strand.
TTATTATTATTATTATTATTATTATTATTATTATTATTATTATTATTATTATTATTATTATTATTATTAATACTATTGTTATTATTATTACTATTATTATTACTACGATTATTATTACTAAGAAAATTTTACATTTAAAAAAATATCTTAAAATCTATTTCAATAAAATTAGCATAAAAATTTCACTACTTTTAATTTCTGAGACGATAGTGTTCGTTTAAGATATATTACGTTACCTTAATTTTTCAGTGGACCACATGTTTTTTAAATTAGATAACCTTACTTTACTTTTGTATTTAACATAATAGTTATTCAAGCCAAATATACCTGAATCCTTGAGGCCAAAATCCAATACATACATACTTATTATTGTTGTTACTATTGTTGTTATTAGTATTATTATTATTATTATGGTTCGGTTACTATTATCATATTATTATTTCACTATTCTTACTATTATTATTAACTTACTACTATTATTAGTGATACTATAATTATAAAATTATTATAAAGTATCATTATGGTATTGAGAATACTCTACCATCTTAATAAATAATTAATAATCGAATAGATTCGAGGACGAATCTTAATTAAAGGGGGGAGTTATGTTGGGGTTAGAGCAAAAACAAAATAAATTTCACATGGTACCAGAAAGCAGAACAAAAAATTGGTAAAATCAATATAAGTACAAAATTAATTAAAATTTAATGAAAATTAAAAATCAATATTGAACGGGGGTATCGGGTATGGTTGAATGCCAAATTGTTAGACGAGGTTAGAAAGCATAATAAAATGTAATAGGGTGATCATAGAAAAAGTTAATAAGGAAAAACAAATTAATTAAAATTAATTAATCTGTAATGGAAAGCCCGAGCCCATGGGAAACCCGAGTACTGAAGAAAACCCGATGCGCAGTGAGACCCGAGACACCAGATAAGGTAATAATAATTCGAATTATAATTGCAGGGTAAACAAATTAAAATAATTGTTAAACCTTTCAAAATTTACTTAGGGTGCCCCGGGGAAACAATTAATTTCATTTTGCTAGATAATTGGCCTCTTAGACACAGTATAAAAGGAGAGATTAGAAATGAGCAAGCCGCCATTTGGTCGAAGAGAAAAAGGAAAAAGCTAAACAGAAAATCCAGCAAGGACAAGACAAAAGAGGAAATTTGTGAATTATAAAGAAGCTAGACTCGTACAAGAAAAGGTAATTACCCCTTGGGTTTCTTACCCTAACGAGATAAATTTGAATTGAGAGAAAGGTGCAAATAGTGACAAATTGTAATTGTGATAAAAATCAAATAAAGTTATTCTGTGTTGAGTTTTCATTGATTTGGTAAAAATAAGAACACGAGGAGTCAGAGAAAGGGCCGACTTACAAATAAAAACTCAACAGAAAGAATCAAATTTACCTCTTACAGCTACTTCAAGATTTGGCATTTACCGTTTTAAATCTGCCTCATTAGACTTTATTAAGGGCTCGGTTTTATTTGTGAGGGCCTATTCTCGATACTAAAATCGGTTTTACAGTTAGATAGACGGGACAACTACTTTCAGACCTCCTTGAATAAACATTCCAAACATTGACTAATTACTAAATGATTAAGAAAAAATTCAAAATATTTGCTAGAAGTTCAAAGATTAAACGACAAAATAAAATACATATCAAGTGGAAAAGAGATTATTTCTATCAAAATATTATTGCCAAAGATTTGAGTCAATTTATTTTAAAGAATGAAAGAATAAAAAAACTCGAATATGATCGTGCTGAAATTCAACAGGAATATAATGAAGCTTCAAAGATAATCCACGGCTTTTACATTATTTGTCAAAGTAAGAAAAAGGATATAGATTCAACGGAATTGGAAACAGCACAAGCTTTTCTCACTAACATTCCATGAAAATCATAAAACATTTCCATTAATAAATAATGTTTCAGCACTATTAAAACGTGATATTATAACTAGAAATAGATAGCGCCTCGTGAAATTATATGATATCACTAAATTTGAGCAAATTTCATTTCCGTTCTATCTATTGATTAATCTGTACTTTACAATTAAATATGATATTATTATTATTATAATTTTTATACTAATTAAATATAATATTCTTACTATATAATTATATACACCATCTATATTATTGATTTCCTTTTTATTGTAAAAATCACACGGTAAAAATATTATTATTAAAATAAAATACTGTACATAAAATTAGACTATTTACCGCTAAATAAGGTAAACAATAAGATAAAGAGTAATAATAAAATGGTCAGTAAATACTCTATACATTAATAAAAAGTAATATATTCAATATTACATGCATTAATAAAAAAACAATATGATCAACATTTAAATTGTTAATGATATCGTCATGAAATGCCAAAGCAAAATATTCAACATTAGAAAGTAGAATGATCATAATATCGTCAAAAATTGTGAAACACTGGAATTTGAGGTTTCCGCATAGATGTTCACCCTAACCCAAACCCTGTTAGAAACTCAAAACGCTGACAACAGACCTGTACAATGTCATGGATGTTAAAGAAGTGGTTGATTTTTTATCGTGGAATTGTTTTGTCACATCAATGGTAATGTTTTGTGATTAATTGGAAATAAATTATATTTAAAATTTGAGTTCATAAATTTAATTTTTGAAATGATGATATTAACTAAGTCTATTAGTACGACCACCACACATGTAACTTAATTTAGTATTTTTTTTGTCAAATGATTTTTATGGTTGTTTTCTTTTATGAATGATTTTAATTTGTTATGTCAAATTTTTCGACCAACAGCTCAATTTGGGGGGGCTTTAAGGCCGATGTTAGTTTGAGGTAAAATCACCGACTACCCCGTCGTAGTACCATTAACGGAAGAACCGTCATAACTACAGAAAATTCCAACGAATTAATAATGGTGTCAGCTAATGACAACCACACCACCTGAGAAAATCGATTTCTAAATCTTCTTAACACGTAGTCAAAGCGACAAGTAGCATTCACAATGAAAGGTAGCACCTTAATTCAATCAATCGGAAGAGAGATGAGAACAGGTACTACACAACGCATTGAAACACACCACCTTGCAAGTTAGTTGAGAGCAAATTCGCGATAGAATAAAAGTGGGAACAACAACAATTTTACCGTAATTCTCGTAAAAATTATGAATCCAAGAAAACGCACAAACAAGGCACCGACAAATTCAAAAAATAACAAACCTCATAATTTTAAAGTGGGAGATAAGGTTAGACTTATGTCTCCACAAGTAGGTAAAGGCAAAACAACTAAACTTGCAAGACCATTTAAAGGACCATACGAGGTAGTAAAAGTATTACATGAAAACCTGCATCTACAAAAACATAAAAATGAGGATCCGATAATAGTACATGTTAATAGATGCAAATTAGCAGAAACAGAAAAACTACCTCACAAATATGGATTACGATCACAAAAAGCACTGATGATGGCAGCGACATTTCTAACAATTATAGGGTTGTGTAGATCAACAGAAATAGAAAATGAAAACATACACTCAATAGAAAAATGGCTGAAGATATTTTAGTCAACATTTCACCGTATAAGATTAAAGTATATAACTTAAATAAATCACCAATAAGAGACTTGTATCTGGAAACTAGGGACAATATACCCAAACTTATGAAAAAAATTGAGAATAGATCAACTAATGAATTTGAGAAAGGAGATAATGTTGAATTCATAAATCTACAACCCAACACTAATTACACACTTTGTGCACAATGGAATACATTAGTTGACACATCACAGATAAGGTGCAAAGGAATAAAAACTACTATAATAAACAGACCTAGAGTAAAAAAGCCAATAGGGAAAAAGATATCAACAACCAGCATAACAACAACTACTATAGATTCAATATCCACAAAACCATTACCACAAACGATAACGAATATATATAGAAAAACGACATTTAAAGCTGTTAGACAGATATGTAAAAAATTAATAATGAAACTGATAAAATTACCTACGGGGAAACCAATAATTATTAATAACTGGGATGAACTAAGAGAATTTCAAGTAAAACCTGCTAAACCACGATGGCCTTTCTATGTAATTTCATCAAGCATTAAGTATTTTAGCTATTATCACCAGTGTTCAAGTGTATAAAAAATACAAATGGAAAAGGCAGCGGTATCGGCACCGACTGGTCAGAAATGTACCAGGGCATTTTCATTTGGATAAGTATAGTTCAGGACAATACACAATGTCCTCATTGGTTTAAAAATAATGTAAACAATTTCTATTGGTCAATGATAAGATTTAAACTCACACATTAATATTATTATTTATATTGAAGCGTATAAGGTAAAGCCTCAAATGCGCTGTAAATATGTATATGTATATTGTCTTTTTAGAAAAATGCAATCCAACAATATCAGAATCAATCCCAAACAATTCAACCCTATGCAACGTCCAGTCCAACAATACAGCTGCTCCATTCAAAAACAGCTTCTACAAAAATCTACAAAATAAAATCACCTCAGACGGCTCACCAATCACCATCAGAAGTTTCCCTAACCAGGTCTGCATACCTAACGAAATGAAGTGCGAAATCGAAGAAGGAGAAATGCACTTAGTCAAATTTAATGAAGCCCGAAGAATAAAGCTGAGAGATATAATAGGCACCTATGATACGTTCGAAAATGCAGACATAGCAGCAAGTGAAGGAAGAAAAGTCCCACATAGAATGCTGTTCCACATGACCAGAACTGAGGTCTCATTATGTCAACAACGAATTCCAATCATAACAACGAGCAACTGCACGGCAGTGATCAAGATAATGAAAACTAATCGAAGCGTATCAAACGATTTCAACAATTTGGTCATTCAAATGAACAACTTACCCTGTGTGATGGCAATAGAAATTCTATATGTTCCAACTATACCGAATCCTTTCAGAGAATTAGATATGATACAGTCAGAAATCGTAATACATCAAGATTTCATCTCAAAACGAATGTCATTCACACATCAGCAGTTGTCAATCCCCGAAAGACAAAGAGCAATCATGTTCGTCGACGTCAAAGAGGTATGTGACATCAACAACAATCTTAGACCAGTCGAGATATGCATTAGAAATTTTAGAGGAGAAATTGTGTACAATAAAAAGGTGACTCCACCCACCAAAATCCAACACTATTACCCAGAAAGAGATTCGATAAAAGGAAATGAAGATGAATATCAAGCACTAATCGATATACAGAAGCTGCTACTAGGAAAAATCATTGTGGGATACGAAATAATAAAGAAACTCAAGACGCTGACATTAGATCTGTACACCGAAAGTCAGACTCTCATTACCTTGCCAAGGGCAAGTGGTTCACATTATACAGCATGCTCAATGGCTGGCAATGCAGGCGTGTCCCCGGTTGTCTACGAAATTAATGGCCATGTCAACTACCCAGTCCGAAAAAACAATGGGTATATTGTTTCCAAATCACTCGCTAACGAAGAAGGAACTTGCGGAAATACCAATCCCATCTCCGAAGAAGAAAAAGAAACAGCTTAATAAAAAAAGATTAAAGTTATTCAGATTTTCAATTCCCACTTCTGATTGGATTCGTCGAGAAAATCAATTAAAATTTGTGTTTTCTGATAATTGTAATTATGTTATAGTGAAACAGGAAATTAGTTTTAGTGGTCATGACCACATGGAATCTATGATGATTCAAAAAAATTCTACTAATTATTGAGCTTTACGTAAAAAATAAGATATTGGAAAAATAAGGTAATACCACAATTGGGTCCAATGTTTTGAGTATAAAGATATAATGGTGTGCTTAGACTAGGTGTTGAAACTAGACACAACCGTTCCCAACGGTTTGTTCTATGAAATGGGTAAGAGGCCTGTGTCGGAAGAGGAATTTTGGACTAAATTTCTCGAGTCTTATTATTGCATCCACTGACGATGCTGCAGCAGTGATGAAAAAATACGCGAATTTAATTATCATTGAAAGTCAACTATGCTATAATCACGCATTACATTTAGATATATTGGAATTATTTTATAAAAATATTGATGAACGTGTAGTTCCTCAAAATGACACTGAAAGTGATAATGAATCTGATGAATCAGATGAAATTGATTATTTTAGTTTTAATGCAGATAAATCTGATAATAATCCGTGTATACACGATTTGCTAAAAAGCGTCCGTAAAATTATCTGATGTTTTAAATATTCTAGTGTAAATTCCATTTATTCATTTTTACTGGTGAATTATGAGCTCAATGCGCTTCTGTGTGCGCGTTGTATTGTGTGATGGGTTTGTGTGCGCACACAGACGCGAGCAATGTCATTTTTTGGGTTGGGTTGTTGGTGTGTCGCGTCTGTGTGCGCTTTTCTTTTCTTTGTTTTTGGCTGTGTGCGCACACAGACGCGAGCAAGAAGTATGGCAATATTTTATGGATTAGTTGTTGTAATTTGTTTAGTTTAGATTTAGATTTTTATCGATCGATTGTATTGGATGAGTTATGTTTCGATTTAAGGAAAGAGTTGTTAATGATGGCTGCTTTTAATGAAGAAATTTATGAATCTGATAACTCAATGGAAATTGGAAATACTACCAACGAAACTGATGGTTCCTTTTTTATTTACATTTTAGAATTAATGAAGAAAGCGCAGTAATTCGTGTCTTATTACGACATTATTGGAGGAAAAGCTCAGCAGTAACTCCGACTCGAGAAATCTGATTAGTGCAAAGCAGCGATCTGTTAAGGAAAATACAGCTTATTGGTGATTTTGTCGCCTTAGTTAAATAGATACCAGTCTTGAAGATTAGGCCGAAAATCAATGGTGAAAAAAGAGCTAGGCCATTCTCAAGAAACCGTTGTTCGTCATCTGCATAATATTGGTTTTGTAAATAAAAATCCAATCCGAGCACCCACAAATTGACAAATATGAAGGCCCAGTGTCTAGTTAATCGCAACAAGATCTACTCGATAAACATGATACAGTCGCTTTTTTGAAGCGGGTTTTCTTTCGTAATTTTAGTAGAGGTAAGCAGTAGCCTCAAACTTGCCTGTCAGCTCAGCAAGTTCTTTTTACAAGTCACTTCGAAACGAATGTGATGTTGTGTGATCGGTGAAATTGAGTGACCTGTGCACTGGGAACTTGTTCCAGTTGGTCAAGCTATCGACAGTATCATGTATTCTGAACAACTACTGTGAGTTCATAATGCTTTAACACTCCCCACCCAAAACTGTTGAATCGCGCAGAGCAGAAAATTTAGGAACTATAAGGTATTGAATTCATAATCAGCACATAATCCGAACCCTCCCCTTTCTAATTATCATTTGTTTCAATATCTTTCGTACTTTTTACAAAGGATACGCTATAATTCAGAGGAAGAGGTCAAAGCTGAAATCGCCTCAAAGACACCTGAATGCTTTTATCTTGGGCTTGAGTCGTTGATAGAAAGTTGGTTGTCAGTCATCGAAAATAGTTGACTATAACTCGAGGAATAATATGATCAGTGTTATAACAATTTGTGTAAATCAAATATTCGCATAAAAATATGAATTTTAATATTCCATTTTCCTTCAATAATACTATTACATCGCATAATTCATTGATGTTGATTCCATAAAATTTCCAGGAGAATCAAATCTATCATCTGAATCAAAGTAATCAATATTGCTCAAATCTATACTTTTTAATATTATTTCTATTTCCAAATCTTCACTACTATAATAATTTGTGCGAGGCGTTTTGTAATTTGTATTTAAATAATGGTATGATGTTGTGCATGTTTGATTGTATGCTGAAATCCTTACTTATACATTAAATATTATTTTTTAGAAACTCCTCAAACAAATTAACGATATAATTTGTTTTAATAATATTTGTGTTTTTATAATAAACGTGTTTTAGTTATGGATTCTATTAATACCCGTAGCTCTGTGGCTAATAATTTGAAAGAAATGTTATTGAGGATTAATGAGTTAAAGATTTTTTTAATTAAATCCTTACATTTTGTATTTTTTTTTAAATTTATAAATTTTTAATTTCAGCTATATTAAATAATTAAAATATGTAAATTAATAAAATTTTGATTGTGATAACAATAACCAATTGATAGGATCAGTGTTGGTAATATCCAGCTTCCATTTTACATAAAAAACGAAATGGAAAAAATCGTGAAAATTTTCAGACTCTGATACACCCATAAGAATTCTTTGGCAATGACATGATTTTTTTTGAAACAGCGAAAGAACATAGGTGCATCCGATGTATAAATTGCCCAAGTGCAACCAGGTCCTGCACTATCAATCATGCAGAAGCAATATTGAATTTTAACAGAATGTTAAAATTCGATGTTGCACATGTATCAATTTTTTTATTTTAAGGTCTCAAGAGGCACCAACGAAGTAATTTTATTATTTTTCGACACTTTGTAGTATCATGATTATCAGAATTGTATAATTAGAATTGATAACAATAGTCCAAATTTGATTATAATAAGTGCATAATTGTTAAGTAATTTAATATATATGGTTTTGAGACCAACTGATTGTGATAACAATAACCAATTGATAGCATCAGTGGTGATAATAACATGCTTCCATTTACATAAAAATCGAAATGGAAAAAATCGTGTAATTTTTCAGACTCTGATACACCCACTAGAACTCTTCGGCAAACTGACGAGAAATTCGTTCTTTGTCAGTGTCGAATATGTCGATGCATCTTTTATATCTTTCTTTAGGAATCGGTCTATTCCGCTAGTGACTTTGAAGGTCGATAATGAGGTGGATGGACCTAATTTTGGAACCGACAGAGACACGAAAGTAAGATTGGTCTCGACTTTATGAGAGATTTGAGTACGTTCTCTAGTATTTGAAAATCATCTAATGACATGTATCACTTCTAATGAGTAATTCAGGTCATACATAATGATGTAAAAAAATAAAAAATAATATAAGACTGTAATTTAAAATGAAAATAAGGTGAAAAGCTTGAGGTCTCTGTCGTTATGCGAATTTTCGCTATTTATCCTATCTTCCCTTACAATTTTATTTATTATTAACATATAAACAATGTTAATTATAATTAGCATTTTAAGCACGACACCTCCAATCTTTTATCGTTTCTATTTATATAAATATAACTAACTTTTTTAATATTAGAGGTATTTTTAGTATAATAATTTTGGTCTATTAAATTTGATTTTAAAATAATGATAAATTTTAATATAAAATTTTACTATAATTTTATTTAGATGCGATCAACACAACAGCCTCAACAAATCTATGAATTTCGAATTCGAAATCAATATTAACCAAAATTAACCACAATTACGTTTAGTAATATTAGATCAGCGGCTCAATTTTTCATTAATTGATTTAATGGAATCCATGTGTCCAGCAATTTTATAAATCTATTTATCAACTTATTGAAACACTCAATTCTGTTTTTATGCGATTTTCATTTAAGCGGTTTTAAAATTATGACGTTTTTTTACAACTTTTTATACGAATTTTTTTGTAAACTGTTTTCTGGTGTTATTTAAAGTGAGTTCAATTCAATGTCGTGCTATCATATCCCAATAAACATTATATTCCATATCCTGATGTCATTCAGTTTCTTGGATTTATTCATGAGAATAAAATTGTTCATTGTTATATATATTGTATGTCTTATATTTTTATTGTATTATATATTAAAAAATTAGTTTTTATTAGAAAAAGGTAAATATTAAAAAAATTATTTTTTTATAAATGTTATTTTATTTTGAAATTTATCGATTGAATTTTTTCAAATATAAGTAAAAATTTTTTATAGGTAATCGAAGTAACGTTTGGAATACAACAGATAAAAAACTAAACTGGTGAAACTGGAGGAATTTCAAAATTGATTTTATTCGATGGAAAAAAAAGAATCATAAACGAACGGGAATTTCTTTGGAAATTAAAATTGCAATTTTAGAACGCCGGGCAAAAGGGCAGAGATCTACGTATGTTGGAAAGCATTTTGGTTTCAGTGAATCTACTATAAGACACATCTACCTCTACCGCTCATTCTGGTACTTCATTTTCAGCAAGCGCAGAATGGTATAAATTTTGTAATTTTATTTTAAAACTATCAAATTTAAACTATTTGATACTAAAAAAATAAGTATTTTAAATTTAATTACAAATTTGCATAGTGTGTTATTGTCCAAATTTAATGGACTTTAATTTAATATAAAGGTATTTTGGTGAAAAACAGATTACAGCAAGAACAGATTCTAATGTTATATTTTCTTGTTTTAATAATAGGTGTGTATTTCTTAAATTAATGCTTATGGATGATTTTTAAATTACTTTACTTTTAGTTACCAATTAAAATGTATATCTAGGATATATCTCAGGTATTCGTGGTATTAAACTGGTTAAAGAATATTAGAATTTGCAATGGCATTTTCATTAATATTTACAGTTGAAATAACAAACAGTCAATTATTCAGTAAAAAAAGATTAATAGTTCAAAACTGTACATATTCAGATTATTAATTAGTTGATGTAGTCATTTGGATTTTAATATTTAAGTGTTTAAATTTGATTGATAAATATCTAAATTTAACAATTGGAAATCAATCGTATGCGCATGATAAGGTCAATTATGGGTTTTTGGTTTATAGCACATTTTTAAAAGACAATAAAGTTCCAATTTAATTTAAATTGTTACTGAGGTTTTCGTAGTTGGATTCGTTTGTGAAAAATTATTGGTTCACGTTTATTAACGGTTTATTCTGCTTGTATGCGTCATTTTTAAAAAATAATTTTTTGTATAATGTCGCGTATATGTTTCAAAAATTAATCATTTTCTTTGAAATCGACGTTTAAGTAAAAACAAAAACATTCTTGTAATTTTGTACTTAATAAGCACACACTAACAATAAACTTAAATAAAAGGAAATAAAAATCTAAGTAATGTTTGGAATACAACAGATAAAAAAACTAAACTGGAGGAGGAATCAATATTCCTCTAGGGTACCCAATAAATCACATTTGGAATGAGGAAATAATTGAATAATGAATTGTGAAAGCATAATATTTGAGTAGATTAATACGTATGCGAACTAATTAATAAAATTATATGCAAAATTTAAGATTTAAAATAGAAAAAAATGATACCCAAAAGATGAAAATGAAATAATATTTCTGAGTACATTGTGTTGTATAAAAAGCTTCAATTTTTTATATTCCCAAATAATATAGTTTCTTTGGTGAGTGAATACACAAAGAAAAAGATGTTTATCCTGGAAACAATATATAACTCCGAAAAAAACTCATTTTGGACAGAAATTAGTATTGTGAAAGTGACTATGAATTTTTTGTTAAATGAGAATGACACAAAATATGGAACACATTATCCTCAATATAAAAGTGTATCCCGAGTCACTCTAGAATTGTATCATAGTCTGTTGAGTTACGTATATGCCCTTAAAACAATCACGGTATAATAGAGTTTACACGGTTCGGTTAACCGTAACTGAAACCGTGGTTATCCGTGACCGAAAACCGTAACTGAAAACCGGGCCCGGTAATCGCGGTTTTACGGTTTTACCAAATTTTCCTTTTAGGTATTTTTTGCTAATGGATTTAAATAATGTTTAAAGAGAATCAAAATAAAAAAAGAATTACAATATGAAACTTCAAAACTAAAAATACTTATTAGCAACAACATCTTATTTTTAAATCAGCGTAGTCTTTGCATTTTGCGATTACTTGTTTTTTGCAGCAATAATTAATCATACTATTCCTATGAATATTCCCAAAATCAAAGCCGAGGACAGTTCAGAGAAGAAGCAAGGACTATCAAACATTTTGTGATCAATTTGAAAACTTTCTGACTCTTATGTATCTGTTATTCTCTGAGTGACGTTGTACAAAATTTCAAATTTATTATAATAACAAACTTTTGAACTTCTACGAACTATATAAAAAGAACGTAAAATGAACTCGTACGAATTCATTACTCAAGTACATTGGAAATATTATAAAATTATATTCAAATAAAACTTCCATAACCACTTCAAAGGCGGGGAAAATTTTATTTAAAATACTATTTAACGTTGTATTCAAAAATTGTGTTCAAACATTTTTACAGATAAGCTTATGTAAGTATAAAATAACACAACTCTTAAAATAAATAATTATTTAAAAAACTGTCTTGTTTTTCATTTTATTTAAACATCAATTTAATAATTTTGCAATTTCTGAAATAATAATAACTGTGTATATCGTATATAAAATTTACATTGGGAAAATTTTTACGCTTAAAAATATTTAATATTTTATAAAATTTCATAACATTTTAGGTATTGCAGAAATGTTATTTTAGAGTCAAGATATTATAGCTGAAAATTTGAGGTTATGCTGGAATTTTAAAATTTTAAATGATTTTAAAGTTATTAAATTAATGATTCAAAGCATAAATATGGTTGGTATATTAAGTATTTTTGAAGTCTGTAAAAACATTGGTTAGAAAAGAGGAACTCAAAATAGAACTTTAAACACTTATGCAACAGCAATGGAAGTGATTTATTGTGAGTAAAAATAACGTTAGTGGAAAAGTGAATTGTTCTTCAATAATAAACGAATCCAAGTGAGAATACTCAAAACAAAAATTATAGATATGAAAGAATATGCTATTATCATTATGCAACGAGGAAATTGTATGATAATACAAATTTCTTTCAAATTACATTGCATCAAGATTTTTTTATCAAATATTACATCATTTATTAAATTATTTTATTTCTTTAATTTATTGTAATTTCTTTTTTTAATATTTTTTTACCTGCGAATTTTTTTAATCTTAATTTTAATCTAAATTAATTAAATAAAAACTAATTTCAGATAGCCAAGTCGGAGAAACGTGTTTGTACGTTTACATGAATTTAAAATATTTTTTTCAATTGAACACTGTTCACTAACATAAACGAGCAATATTATTTCCAACTTCTTCAACAAAATTAAGTAATTATTTACAGTAAAATTCGGATCCAAAGAAAAATAATTAGCTAATGCCGAAATAGTCTTTTGGTATAATACAAGAATGGATAATTAACCATTACGATTATTGGATTGTACATCCAAATATATTCAGGAAGTGTATTTGCGCTAGTACAAAAACTGATGTGATTGTAAAAATATATTTGCTTCTTACGATGAACTTTTGACAACATTGGAAAATGTTAATTTAATAACACTATTTACGAATGCATCAAATCAAATTGAAACTAAAATATTTCCGACATTAATTAGTTTTTTCGATTACAAAGTAGAGACATTTTTTTGCTTTTTTAGAGCAATAAGCTAAAATCATCTTCAAAAGCCTATTATTGGTGAATGGTGTGCTACACATACATAATAATATTCAATCAACAGCAGTGCATCTTAATTAAAAATTTTCAGTCATTTTGATATTTACAATAAGGGTAAAATTATTAAAAAAATCTATGAGGATACAGGTGTTATACAAGTGTCTGTCTGGACACAACAAGATTGTCATTGGTATCCTAGATTAAAATTTTATTTATTTTCAAAATCATATTTCTAATCCATAGAGAACTATAGTATTATAGCAGTGATAAACCAATGTTTCATAAAACATGGAGAAATATTAAAGGTGCTAAAATACTATTATAGGTGTTACAGAAATATAATTTAAAATTCAAATTAAAAGATAGAATATGAAGTCTCTACCACTTATAATTTTTTAATTGTTTTCGTTTAAATATTTTCAATGCATATATGAAAAACAAAAATATCAGAGGTCTCCTTTTTAGCTCCCATCTGTGTCCCACATTCCAAGATAACATATCAGCTCCCTTGACTACTATGAAGACTATTGGAGACTTTTAAGATGAGAATAAATCAGTGAATTTTTAATATAACAAATTTTCAGTACAGCCTTTATCAAGTGTTAGTCAACAAATCTTAGTTTATTTTTATAATAAAAATTAAAAACTGTCAAAATTTTCCTGGAATTTTATTCATCAAGTTCATACAAACACTTCAGCGAAGCCTTATAATAAGCGTACAAATAGATTTCTTCGCCGTTGTCAATTTGACGATGAAAAGATACCACACTATTTACGAATGCATCAAATCAAATTGAAACTAAAATATTTCCGACATTAATTAGTTTTTTCGATTACAAAGTAGAGAAATTTTTTTGCTTTTTTAGAGCAATAAGCTAAAATCATCTTCAAAAGCCTATTATTGGTGAATGGTGTGCTACACATACATAATAATATTCAATCAACAGCAGTGCATCTTAATTAAAAATTTTCAGTCATTTTGATATTTACAATAAGGGTAAAATTATTAAAAAAATCTATGAGGATACAGGTGTTATACAAGTGTCTGTCTGGACACAACAAGATTGTCATTGGTATCCTAGATTAAAATTTTATTTATTTTCAAAATCATATTTCTAATCCATAGAGAACTATAGTATTATAGCAGTGATAAACCAATGTTTCATAAAACATGGAGAAATATTAAAGGTGCTAAAATACTATTATAGGTGTTACAGAAATATAATTTAAAATTCAAATTAAAAGATAGAATATGAAGTCTCTACCACTTATAATTTTTTAATTGTTTTCGTTTAAATATTTTCAATGCATATATGAAAAACAAAAATATCAGAGGTCTCCTTTTTAGCTCCCATCTGTGTCCCACATTCCAAGATAACATATCAGCTCCCTTGACTACTATGAAGACTATTGGAGACTTTTAAGATGAGAATAAATCAGTGAATTTTTAATATAACAAATTTTCAGTACAGCCTTTATCAAGTGTTAGTCAACAAATCTTAGTTTATTTTTATAATAAAAATTAAAAACTGTCAAAATTTTCCTGGAATTTTATTCATCAAGTTCATACAAACACTTCAGCGAAGCCTTATAATAAGCGTACAAATAGATTTCTTCGCCGTTGTCAATTTGACGATGAAAAGATACCACATGCAATTCAGTTATGTAAGGTCCATCCAACTCCTCGTTCTGAAAGTCATGACAATTTTGTTATCCTAGTTCATTATAATCTATTTAGGAGTAACTACAAGATCGATAAATATTTGATAACAAAACATCACTGTGGCTTATATTTATATTTTTCCAGCATTTTTATTTCTTTTTGGTTTATTTCTAGCTCGGGCATAAAAGTGTGATAGTGATTTGAATTTGATTCTGCTTTTGTATACACTTCCTAGCAAGCTCCCCTCTGTTTGTATGAGTCCATTTAAAAATTCACTTCTAAATATTTTGTAATCCTTTTTCTAAATTGGAGACTCGATATATATTTTCGAGCCGATGAAACAGTCATTATACATTCGGCTGCCAAAACATTATTAGCACTAAGTTTTTCTGAACCTAGATTTTCTAGCACTTTCTTTTACTGTGAAGTAATAAAAATGAAAACCATAAACGTAATTGGAATATATAAAGGAATGAATATAGCCGAATTTTATTCAACATCATATCATTGAGAACATTAGTAGATGGATTGGTCTGCGCTGAGGAAAAATTAATTACCCACTAGCACAACACATAGTATATATTTTTAAGTAACTCGCACCCACACACACACACACCTTAAAGGCAGTCCTGCTAGAACAGTATATAAAATAATTAGGTAATATAATTTAAATAAATATATATTTTATACAAACACACTTAACCAAACACAAATGCAAACTGAGTCAAATTGAGAAGATCACCTGGAAGCAACGAAGATCCCCAAATTATCGGTCAGGTAAATAAATATAATATTAATTTTATTATAATATATAAATATATTTAATGTCAATATCAATGTAGAATATAAAACATGAACATTTATTATCGGAATCATAAATAATTATTTAGGAAATCGTCAGCAATCTTTGTTTATCCAAATTCAGATTTCCCCAATGTTCCAATATTGGAACGTGCAGCACCATAAAAAATTTTATTGACATTCCAGACAACGCAGATTTTGAAATATTTGTGGTATATATAAAACGTACTGGAACAAGTGCCTTTTTCTATCCCCACTTCAAAATAAGCCAATTTATTAAAGTCAGGTTTACTTATACAGTAAACAACCTTGTCTCAAGAATTTTATTTTTCTTCGAGCGTTTTGAACAGTGTTTATTTTGAAATTGTGACTAATACAAACTAGGAATGTCGTTTAATTAATAGTAATTTTCTTTATAATTTTTTTTAATAAAAAATTGACGCTTTCTATAAGATTTAGTTTTGATTGGTAGATTGCTATTTTTTATTGCATATTATCATCAGTTTTTTTCGTTATTTATGTAATAAATAAGTTTCATTTTTTGAAACACCAAGAAAATATGGGTATTGAATTGGAAGATTTTTGTAGATTTTATATAGCAGCAGAATTGTTGGGGTTGGGGAAGATATGGAAAACATAGATGTTTAAAATATTTGGTCGGTATTCCGCTAAACAATTTATAATGAAAAAATTTCTCCGTTATGGATGCAAAATGTGTTGTCTGTGTGAGCCTTTAGCTTACCTCGTGCAATTTCATTCATGCCATGGGAGAAAAATAGAAAAAAAATTGGATATAGGAGTTCGTGGTTTAGTAGTAATGAATTAAATATCGAAACTTTCAACAAATGTGACATTCAAAATTTAATCAGATAGATATTTTTATTTTCGTTGAAATTAGTGAATCATTTACAAGATTTTGGATTCGGTTATACAGTTACAATTATGATTAATAGATTAGAAAACTGCCCTATATCAAATGTAAAAACAATGGAGAAAAAAGGAACGAGGAACATATGACTCTGTACAGATACTAAAACTACTATCAGTTTGAAATGATATTCGAGTTGTTCTACCTGAAGGTTCTTGTAATACGATAAATCCAATTGGCAAAGTAAAACGATGGATATCTTCCGAAAAATATGGATATCTACCAAACTTTTCTAAAGAAATCAACAGTAGGATATCAAAATCTACAAGGCATGATCATTTCGATCATTGGATTATTTCAACTGCAAAACAAAATGGTGTGCGTTGTGCAAGAAATATACCACTAAGTGTTGTTGGGAATTTTGAGGATTGTTTTAAAAAATTTTATGTTCGTTAGTTTATATTGACTAAGTGCTTTTTGTTGAAATATGTTTTGATTAATATTATTAATTTATATTTATATATTTATATTATCTCTCTAAGTACCTAAATAATAAACTATTATTTGCAAATTTATTTCTATTTCCATTTAAACCTTTGTGCCCAGTGTTCCGAAATAACTTATACTTTTTCCATAAAATAAAAAATAAATCTGATTATTTTAAGGTAAAAAAATTAAATTGAGGAAAATGAATTAAAGCAAAATATTTGAATTTTATGAAATAAATATTGATAAGTCAATTTATTATTGTTCTGTCGAAAAATTACAGGTTCAACAAAAACTAAAATATAATTTATGAAAAATGCACTTTCGAATATAGCAATTTATTATTTAATAAATTAATTTTAATTTTCGGTTTCGGTTTCATACCATTTTTGTGATTAATTGACTATCAAAATCCAACACTACTAGACCGTGCAGCAATGAATAGGTAAAATTTTATGTCACTGATTATATTTTTTAAAATTTCAATCAACAAACACGGGAAAACCGATCCAATACAAAGAAATGAAATGAAAAATATAAAGTACAATAGCTTTCTTTCAATCTAGATATATTTCAAAAGCGAATTCGAGTAATTACAAAAATTCCTTTATCAAAAATATTTATTTCAGTTAATGAGTCAATCGAATCTGATTCAATATGTAGAAGCGTATCGTAAATTATTTCTTTAAATTCGACTAAAAATTTGGTTTAAAAATTTGAAAAATGATGATAGGAAATTGTGAGTAATGTAAAAGAGCATTGGAAAATGTAAATTAAATTCAGAAATTGATTAAAAAGATTGATCGAAGTGATAGAACGAGAAAATAACTTCTAATTCGATTGATAATTGATTCGAAATTATTTTATGATGAATATTTGATTTAAATTTAAATATTGATTTTATGTAATATTAATTTTTATTTAAATATAAATTTTGAATAATATAAATGGAAATTTACAATTGGTCTTATATTAATTAAAAGTGTGCTATATGCACAGTAATAATATTTTCAATAAAAAAAATATTTAAATTTATACTGAGTAAAATACGGTAATTTACTTGATTTTTAATTACAGTTCACTTTTATTTGTATTTAAATTTCCTTACTTGTCTTAGCAAATGGAATAATTAAATTAACCCCTCCATCATGTTTTTTATATATTTATTAAATTTTCATATATAATTTTTTTAAAGTACTAAAGAGAAATTCATTTAATATTTTTTAATGAAAAATGTAAAGAAACTTCAATAAAATGAAATTAAAATAAAAATAAATAATTCCTCAGGGTACAAATCTGTCTGTGTAAATCTGCCAATGGACTCACGTCCTACTGCTATAGACAAAAATGTAAAAAGGAAAAAGAAAGGTATTCCGGACGACAATATAAAGTGAACATTAATTGAGCAATAATTATATCGAAATCTAATTTTCTTAAGAAACTGAATGCCAATAATTCAGAATGTGAAACAGAATTCAATCTGCTGTAATATTATAAATACATTATGTTATTTGATATTGAGGAAAATAACGAGATTATTTAGAGAAATATCATTTCAGTGATAAACAATCAGCATAATAAAGTCACTTAAAAATTTGTATTTGAAATATATAAAATGATGTATATCTATGAAAATTGTTAATAAATATAAGTAGCAATAAGCAGAACTCATATTATCTAAAAAAAAGTATATTAAAATCTGTGAAAATGATGCATTGGAACATCTAATAATAGTGAGTTCTTAAATTTAGATTATTATTTAAATTATTTAGGTTCTTTTAACTTCGAACTTTGGAATTACATTATAATTAAAATAAAACCTTTCACATATGCATATCAATTACGATATGACAACATGTAAGATTATGACAAGATTCAGGATGGTTAACAATATAAACTATAAACATTTACAAAATAGTCATTATTTTCAATTCAAAAATAAAACTTTAATCAAAAGTAGCAATCAATTTTTTATAGATTATCAATGTTAGAAACCCAAGAAAATATATTAAATCAAGAAATGAAAAATTGTAATATTTTAATTTGTTTTCTAAAATTTAAAATAACCTTTACACAGCATCAACAAATTTCATAAATATAAATGATTCAAAAAATAACGGTA
This sequence comes from Schmidtea polychroa, assembly GCA_959609185.1. Classification (NCBI taxonomy): domain Eukaryota; kingdom Metazoa; phylum Platyhelminthes; order Tricladida; family Dugesiidae; genus Schmidtea; species Schmidtea polychroa. Next base: position 32,989 of record CAUHTR010001153.1, read on the forward strand.
ATTATATTTGATTATTCTTTTCTTAATTTAATTATTAGTATCATTGAAAAAAAAAGCTAATAATTGGTGGGTTACAGGTGGTCAGACATTTCACCCTCTCGTGCTGTTTCCAGCGTAACCCAGAATACAAGCTTGATTTTGCCAATTGACACCCGATGAGCGATCACCGTTGGTACTGTGCCAACTGGGGGAGTGCCCGCAAAAAGTGAGTGCACTACTGGCACTATAATTGTCAAGCACTCCTAGGGTCCACGGACTATCGTTAGAAGATTTGTGTCCGATTTCATTGGTCCCCTACTTCTATAGTTTTCCCAAAAACACCACGCACATCTCATCACTCATCTTCATCATTCAGCATACAAAAATTCAACTTCAACTATCTACATTTTATTTACATCCATCGGTCCTGCACATGAACTGTCAGGTAGCGCTGGCTTTCTCGCTTCCTCTTCTAGTTTTTGTTCGGCTAGCCGTAGCCGTTTGAGTCGCTCACGCCCATCTCGGCCCAACCGTTTTTGCTTGGCCTTAGGTTTAGGTGGGTGCATTTCGGCCAGTTCTATCGTCATGGGCCGGATCGCCGCCGTGACGTGCTCATCAATGGCCCGTTGGTTCAATTTTGTCTCCATGGCCCGCATCTGAAGCTTTAGGGCCCGTATCTCGGTTTTGTCCTGAGTACTCTGGAGCTGCAGTTGTTCGATCTGCTTCAGGTACTTATGGGCCAACTCAGGGCGGATCCACCTCTGTTCCATCTGCCGACAACGTTCCTTGAATTGGTTGACACTAAGTTGCAGCCGCTCTGCTTGCTGCTGCGCCTGCTCCCTGTCTTTCCGGAGTCCCTCGAACAGTTTGAACACTGAAGTAAAATATACAATCAACCAATTTTACCGTAATCCCTTTTTCATAATTGCCGGTCTCTATAAATCGAAACTCGGGTACCCCTATGTATGTATACAAATTTCCGTCGTGTTGATGGTCAGGGTGATAACGTCTCGATTGTTATATAACGCAATTTATTACAGTAACAACACCTAGAACGACACATCGAAACAAGGAAAAAAACAATATGTTTATTAAACCAGGATTGTGACGAATCACTAGAATCAAACTAAAATCACTAAAACCAAAATAAAATGTAAGTTCGTTCCCAAGATCACTGAGGTCTCAGTTTCGGGGAGCCTTCTTGCAGGGTCGGCCCCGCCTCCTCGCCGGTGTCGGTTCCACGTCCACTTCTTCTAACGGCTGACCGGTTTCAACGGCCCGGAGCTGAGCCTCGATCAGGCGGAGTTCGCGTTGGGCCAGAGCGATGGCGTCCATGGTGCGATCTCTGGCCTCGACGAGCCAATTAATTATTGTCCGGCTCGGTCTTTACCCATACTGGCGCGTTCGCCTCGGGGCCTGCTCGAATCACCCGGTTTGAGCAGTCTAGATCTCGACCCTGACTCCACCGATGGATGTGGTGCCAGATGTGCCTGGATAGGAGGCGCTCGTCCGTTGCTTCGCATTGTTCCACTTCCTTCTGATCCTTCAAATTCGACATTCTACAATTTTCATCATAGGTTACTACTAATTTTATTTAAATTATCACGCTGACTAGCAATGTAAAGTATTATCGTTTTATTATTAATTTTCCTTTTCTGTCTAATTAAAATGGTTTATTTATGATATTAATTTTCCTATCTATTTAAAATTTATTCATTTATGATACAAATTTTCTCACTTATTTAAAATTGTTCATTTATGATATTCATTTTCCTACTCCTTTAAAATTATTCATTTATTATACAAATTTTCCCACTTATTTAAAATTGTTCTTTTATGATATTCATTTTCCTGCTCATTTAAAATTATTCATTTATTATATTACTTTTCTTTTTCATTTTGTTTAAATTTATCTATTTAGGAATCCCTTTTTAAAATGAAAGAGCGCTCCGACCAAAAAAAATTATGTGTCTGTGGCCAATGGGGACTCGCTGTCGTAAAAATTTCAGGTAATTGCACCGATTCTCCATTATTTACTTTCCGTGGTTTGGTTTCAGCCGATGAGCGCCCCAGAAGATCCATTCGGCCACACTGTCATAGAAGCCATGCACCTCTCAACTGGGTGAATATGAACTGGACTTTCTGTGTCCCCCCATCGATTATGACTGGGCAGATTGAACCTCTGCGAAGAGTTATTGGGGGTCAGTTGCCCCGGTGAATTTATTATGAATAAATGAGGTTTAAATTTGATTTTGTTCTTTAACTCTTCGTTTTATAATTGTATAAATTTTACCTTTTCGTTTTCGTGTTACAATCCGGAACTGGGAGATGATCAAGTATAATTATTTTGGAGAATTTTTCCTAAATTTGGTACTTAACGTATATATATACCTAATATGTTTATCAAATAGCACTAGCCGAGTTGTGCATTTATAACTGATATATAGGTAATATGGTTATAAGGGAATTCTCAACTTTATAAGCAAGGTAACTTGATTAGTCCATTGACTAATAATCCTAGGTAATTTATGAACCTCGCAAGCGGGGTGTGTCTAATTGCTATATTTATTGATCGACTTGTGGCAATGTATATATAATTAATGGATTCATTAGTGGGTATAGAGGGTTTATAAATTTTATAAGTGATATATTTATTCGTAGTCATAGGGGATATATGAGTTGTACCAAGTATATATAATGACCATATGGATTCGTAGCTGATCTAGGATTTGGTAAATAATGTATAAGCATAATTAATTTATTTATCATTAGACGTAAATGATTTGTCGATTGTATAAGTGATAAATACATAAATAATAGGCCTAATAATAATTATCGATTTATGAGTAGTATATCTAAGTAATATCATATATGAGGTATTATATGGGTTAGCTTGGGATGTATAAATGATATAAATAGGGTTTCTAAGTACTATCAAGTTGTCGAATATAGGCCCTGAACACCGGGGGTGATTTATAACATTATAATGTATAAGTAAGATTATCTGTATAATGATGAGTTAGTCTTAGTCGTAGATGAACTAGCCGATTTAAAAACAATGTGGAAATGATTGCTATATTTATAAATGAGTAGTAGGGTTTATAACTAATAGATGAAAATGCATTCAAATAGCTCCCGAGAGTTTACGACTTCATAAGTAGTACATATACGAGTAGTAGTGATATGAAATATACATCATAGGTATTAAATTCATCAGTAATATATAGGAGTAGTATTGACAGAAATTATGATCTGCAAGTTTATAAGTAGTATATTCTAGTAGTATTAATATGAAGTGTAAATTATAATTTGTACTCTTATAAGTAACATATTTGAGTAGTATTGACAAAAAAAAATTATGATTTGTAATTTTATAAGTAGTATATATTAGTAATATATCAATATGAAGTATAAATTATAATTTGCACTTTTATAAGTAATATATTCGAGTAGTATTGATCGAAAAAATTAAATTATGATTTGTAATTTTATAAGTAGTATATATTAGTAATATATCAATATGAAGTATAAATTATAATTTGCACTTTTGTAAGTAATATATTCGAGCAGTATTGATCGAAAAAAAAAATTAAATTATGATTTGTAATTTTATAAGTAGTATATATTAGGAATATATTAATAATATAATATTTTACAAGTAATATATGCAGTAATGCATTTATTAATGGTTAATGAGTTTCACGAGCAAGGCATGTAGGATGATTGTACCAATTGTGAACATCATACTTAAGAAGTATATACATAATAATATACTTAGTAGCAATCGGGGAAGGTCCATAAGTTTTATAAATAAGTTATATAATTTCAATATATCCATTAGTTGAGGTAGATAAGCAGTATATTTAATCCTAAATTTTGGGAATCGATGTAGGATCGCAATTTATAATTTATATTTGTAAAATTTTATTATGTTTATTAATTCGTATTTTTCTAAAAAACCGATAAGTTTATCGTTTATATATACAATGGTAAGGTTCCTTACTATATAATACATAAGTATATCATTTCAAATTTATATAATATATAATAATTCATAAGTATACAACTGGTAATTTATACAATTCATATATAATTTACAATTTATAATTTACAATTTAAAATCCATATTTAATTGATAACTCACCAAATTATAGGTTTATACTCTATTATCAGCTGTTAGTAAGTGCAATCTTAGGAGAAATCAATTCAGCATAATTTTATAATTTATATCAATTATAGAGTAAGATTTATACTTTTATACATAGATTGGTAGTCGGGGATACTAGTTTTAAAAAATTTTTAATTTCCTAATCAATACTCTTATAATCGGTAGTAATTCATAAATTTAACTTGAAAGAGGTTTAGCCAACTACATATTTGGTGTATTGTAGGCAATTTAAGTCCGGAGCTTTACTCCATTTTTCATCCTTAGGGTAGTGTATCACTGTTGATTTTTAATGTATAGATTATATGTACATTATACGTGTGAAAAGTCAATTTACAGCAAATATTGCCTGCTTTCGGGGCCTCACTGTGCTCCTTACGACAAGCCCTTATTGTGAATGTAAGCGGTAATATACTACCGTGTATTATAATACCGATAACGAGTTCCGCGAACTCCATCGTCCGGAGGTGATTCATCGACGAACCCAGCGGCGTATACCACTGAGTCGGTACGACCTCCGACGACCCCACCATTATAATATTGAGGTGCATGCCAGGCAGTGGCCTGCTTACGTCAAGGCTGCGTGCACAATGACGTTGTAAATATTGATGCCCATTTGGTATGTGAGACGGACCAAAATCGATGATAAATTCGATCGATGTTGGTCCCTCAAAAAAAAATTTAAAAGGGGGTTCATTAATTAGAATCCTTTGGAGATTAATGCATAATAAATATTTAATATATATACCAAATACATGATAAAAATAAACAATTGCATCAAATAAAAGAACAATTCTTACTTAAATATTTCCGATGAAGTTATAATAATAACAAGAAAAAGATTTACTTGTGACTGAAATGCGTCGGTATATATACCTATTTTGTACACGTGTATGTATTGATGCATTAAAACAAACTCGAATTCTTTTTATTCCAGAATTTTCTATTTTACGATTTTGCTATTTTTAATGGCGATTTTTGTGCCATAATTTTTGTTTTTATTTTTATATTTTTATTTTTTAATTATTTTTCATTAATTTGCCGTCCATGATGGATTTGGAACGGTTCCAGAACATTCCATTTTACTTTTAATTTAATTTTTATTTTTACTGATGTTTTTATGAATTTCTTTTTTGAGATTTTTGTTTTTAATACTAATTTATTTATTTTCCTTAATTTTTGTTGTTCTAGACGACTTTTGTGTTGGTCATCGCCATTTTTATAGAATGTTCTGGGTTTTTCTGGAATGTTTTACCGTTTTTATCGTCTTTTAAGTTATTCGAGTTTGTTTTTTTTTGTAACTCCATGTTTATTTGGCTATTTTTGAGTTAGATTTTGCATAACTTCTTGCTCTTGTATATTTTTATTTACTTTCGGTGTTTATATTTTTCTGTTGTTTTCTCTTTTAATCAATATTGTTTATTTGGTGTATTTTTGATATTTAATTACACTTTTTGCTTTTTCCATGTTATGTACCTACGCATTCTAGTCACAATTATAGTTGGGGTCTAGAAGTCAGTTCTAGCCCAACATAATGTTACTTTGTGGTTTTCCAAACAAAAAATGTTAGAAGATACAATATTAACTATTGAAATTTTTTCCACAATAAAACTGACAATGAAAAAACCCAGTACAATATTATCATGAGCATGCAATTGAATATTTGAATCCAATTACATTTAATTTAAAAAGTTGTATACATTTTGTTAAGAATTTTTTATCAAGGACCCTGTAACATTAATCCACTGCAAATAAATATCAAATCAACAAATATTAAGATTCCTGCTCTTTCATTTTTGAAAATGCTTAATATTATATTTAATGAAGATGGTCTTTATAAATTGCAGTGTAAAGTTTAAAATAAATGTTTAAAAACAAATTGGTGATGATTTAAAATGGATAATCAAAATTCTTCCACAAGGTAATAAAACATTTGAAGAAATAACTAAACCAATTTAGAAAATTATTCATGTCAAAGAACTTGTATTTGTATTTTTTTCTGAAATTAAATAAATTCCTTGTAGAATTATTGTTTACTTCCACCATCTAATTCCTGGTCGTGTCTAATTAATGAACTAACTCAAGAACCGCCAGCGCGAGAGAATTTACGAGATTGCTGGATGAAAATGACATAATCACTTGATGTGATGAGTTTCTTATTTTATTATCAAAGAACATTTATTAAGAATATTATCTTATTGTAACTTGATCTCCTCCAAAACGAAAACCAAAATATCGTTGGGGTCAGTGACGAGGAATCTTAGAGTTAGATAGTAACTTAAATAATAAATTATAAAAAGTAATTAAATATTACTAAATTTAGAACACAATTATAAATAAAATATAAACAGAAATTTATTATTACTAAAGTTAGAAAATCAAATACTAGGGATAAACATATTATTTATTAATTACTATTTTAGATTAAGAGATAAAAATTTTATATAAATAGACAGATCAAGTTGGAGGGAGAAAAAAATAGAACACAGCGATCAAATGATTTATTGATTTTATTTGGATTTTGATAATACAACCACTTCGGGTTTTAGCGTTCACAAATCAGGAAAATCTACACTTATTGGAATTTATTTGTCAAAATATTGCGTTTATTTACATTTTACTAGTTGGAATTTTTCGAGTCAGAGGAAAGAGATCAGAATCTCGCTCCGAATAAATATCGTCAAGTATCGACCAAGTCTCTGGATTTGATTTGTACAATTATGAGCAATAAAATTTTATTATTGCATTTTGATGACGGTGTTATTTGTTCACTGTCTCAGAATGGTTTTACTTAAAATAATTATATTTTCGTTTGGAAATATAATTATCTTGAGAATTTAAAAAAAACAATGGTTTCTATTTTATGTCACTTAATAAAAATTTACTTGTTATATGATAATACTATTAATATGCCAAAGATATATAACATTAAACGTCACTGTGAACAACATAAATCAATATATGATAAATACGAATGATTAATGAGAAAAGAAAATTACTCATAAATCATCGGAACATTGTTGTGTGAAATCAAGAAATATATATCCATGAGGTATTTTTGTAGCATCTTGAAATGCACTGATAAGAAAATTACGATTGTTAGGTATGCTTGACGCGCAAGAAAATCAATCACTGATGCATCTCTAGGATTCTTGAAAATGACTAAATATTGTACATTTAAATTACGTGTTCGATGTGCCCCACCTTGATGAAATAGATTTTGTGTTATGAAAATAACGGTGACACCGACATGTCTGAGGATCTTTGTGAATAAATTATTAAAATCTTTTTCTTTATTAGTTTCTTGATACAAATCATCGATAAATCATCTTTAATCGGCTGGACCAGTTTTTATCGAATCCCTTTACTATTTTCATGTTTTTTAATTTACAGAAACTTGATTGAGTTAATCCATGTTCTTCATCAGCACCCCTATGCCAATAAATCCTGTTGAATTTTGATTTGAATAAATTTGATTTTAGTAATTTGCAAACAAATAATGCTTTTTCCACTACCACTCGGACCAACGATTTGGTATACTGCATCATTTCTTAATTCCATTTCAAAAATTTTATAAATATATGTGTATTTGTTTATATTCGATGATTTAATGAACTCGTGCTCAATTTGTATGTAGACTAATTTTCATAAATGATTTAATAATGTTAGCAAATATAAATTATCGAGGAAATTTTGATGTATCGAATATGAGGTTCCCACCAGGAAAACACCAGCAGATTATCGATAGAAGCGGGAAATATCCGATAATATTTTTCAAGACTGGTAAATGTAGAATCATGGGGATGTGAGAAACCCTTGGATATTAATAAATTACAATATCGAATAAATAATATTAAAATCCAATCAATTACCGTTACTATGGATATGGGGCATAGTATCAATACCATGTCGAAAAAATGTGATTGTATGTTTGAACCGGAATTGTTTCCGGCACTAAGACTATTAAAATATAACCCTATATGTGTCAACGTGTTTGCTAGTGGAAAGGTTGTCATGTTGGGGTTGAGAAATTTGGAGTATAGAGAATTTGTTGACAATGTTCGAAATGAGATAATTTCATTGGTCGATTACTAATTGGTTAATTGATTTAAACAAACGGTTTTTGTTTAGGATTCATTTATTCAACAACATGTACAAAATACCGAGCGCAGCAAATTTAATGAAAGATATTGACGATTATGGTAAATTTAAAATTTTTATTTTCACATTTTTTTATATTTATTATTTTAGAAAAATATTTAGAAGTAATGCTCAATAGGATAAAATATTATTATCCTCAAATTGCGGAAATAATCAAAGACAGAGAACCAGAAATCATTCCAGATTTGATTTTCTATTCCACTCAAATTAGAATCATGGAGGTATTCCGTCAATTCTTATGGGATATCAAGATCAATAGAACCATGAAGCAAATGGAGCCGGAGTATCAATGTATGTTAGGATGTTCATGCTGTGCCGATCGATATCGGCGATATGTCGAATGGGAGTTAGTGAAAACTCTGAGAAGGTAGAAATAGAAATAATATAAAATAATATAATAGTATGTTTGAACCGGAATTGTTTACGGCACTAAGACTATTAAAATATAACCCTATATGTGTTAACATGTTTGCTAGTGGAAAGGTTGTCATGCTGGGGTTGAGAAATTTAGAGTATAGAGAATTTGTTGACAATGTTCGAAATGAGATAATTTCATTGGTCGATTTCTAATTGGGTAATTTCTAATTAATTAATGATTAATTAATGATTGAATTTTTAAAAATAATATTACCTTGAAAAAATAATATTTTGAAAAATAATAATATGACCTTGAAAAAATAATAATAAAATATTCAAATGACCTTGAAAATGAGTCTTGGCAATATGTTAATAACTTCACCAATAATAATGATAATAATAATATTTATATATCAATAGATAGATCTTGCACAACAAAAATAAATATACATTTATAGTAGCCAGCCGTGTATTAAAAAGTTGGCGCTTTACCTGTAATTTTTTATTATGACAACCAAAAATTCACAACTAGCTAGTTAAATGAGTTTTTATAGGTTGAGGCTGTCAACTGTGATGGATAGATTTGATGTCACATGTGATGTACGCTTTAATGACGTGAATTTTGACTTTTTTATAATATTTATTGTTATTATTTTTTTTATTATTATAATTAAAATTATAATCTACAAAGTTCAAAAAATTTTAAAATCAAATAACCAAAGGAAGAAAAAACTAGCAAATAATTTAAATCAAGAAATAGACCAAATAATATTAAAATAAAAAGAGAGAAAGAAACTACCTGAAACGAAATAAGTTAAAATAACAAAACAAAAGAAAATTGACTAAGATCGAGAGAACAAAATTGTGAATTATTCAGATTCGGAATACTATTAAATTATCATTATAATTACTTCGATCAGGCTATTATTGAAAGGCGCCCTTGGCGAGTAAAGGTTCTTTTATATCTACTAAATAAAAGTTTGTTAGGTTAAAATAATTTTGTATTTTATATTTTTCACTAACGCAAGTATTTATTTTAATTGTCACTAAATTATCCACAAGCACTCTACATACAAGTTCCCCCATCAGTCCCAAAACAAATTTTAAAGGAGACTCTGATGTGTTCTCACAAATTTCATATAACACAGATATATATAGTTATACAAACCTAATAGCACATAACACTAAACTTCATAATATCACAGTACTAGGATACATCATTCGCACTCCTGCTGTGGACAGAGAAAATAATCAGGATATACAAAGTCCTCGAATTAAAGCTAGTTTAATGAAGTTTGTTGAACAAATGCCTCAGAAATGAAGATGCTTTACTTACCATTAATAAATATCCTAATTGGAGTTATGTTGGTAAGTAATATAAATTCTATAATTTATTGACATTTTTGAAGTTCAAACAGTACATTTTGTCGTAAATTTGATATCGGTAAATCTAAATTTTGTTGGAAGTTCGTTGATTTGATACTCAGGAACACAAGTGTAGTCAAAATTAAATGTAATAAAGATTTTAATTGTTAACTCAACTAAAACTCCAACACTGTAGATCAGGGAATTACATACTATATAGCAATTATAATATTATGGCGAATATAAATAAAAATTAATAATATTTATTTTTGTTACAATTAGTTTTTATTTTCATTTATTTTCATTCATCTTTATTTTAGGTTAGAAGGATGTTGTATGCATTTGTAATATAGATGCTATTTTCATAATTCTGGAAAATATTACTTTGTCTCATTTAAATTTATCAATTTTAATAGGAAATTTACAGTTGCAATTTGTAATTGACAAAAAAATGGATTTTAAAATATAGTTCTTATAAAATTCCTCAAATCTAAGAAAAATTCAGCGATTTAAATTTTAATCGACAATACTGACATTTGAATAATCGTCAAAAACACCAATTTGGAAGTATAGAAGTCACTTGAAGATTTGTGGAAACACAAAAACTGCTGGAATAATCAATTTATTTATATATCAGGTGCCATTATAGAATGTAGGCCTTGTGAATGATATAATATTATAATGATGTATAATTTTAATTCAATTGTAATCCAAATATTTTTAAAATTTCAGACTTCAATGTATTTCCGTGAATTTTATTTTAATATCATTCATAGTGAAGAATGCACAATATGAGCTTTTATCAGACAAGGCAAATGTGAAAAGTGTGATTTTCCAATCCAACTGGCCACTAAAACATCACATAAAGTAAAAGAAAACATTGTTTGACGCTGTAAACGAAGAGTGACTTTTTACATACCAAGAAAAACAGGAGCTCACATTTTCCAAAATATTGGAGTTAGTAATAATACGACTATTCTCGAATGTGCATAGGCTCAAATAAGTAAATTAAGTGTCTAAAAATTGAATCAAAGTAATTTATGGTCTAAATTTCCTAACTCAGTTATAGTTTGATTTTTTTGCGTTTAATAACCTTATTCCCTCATCGAAAAAGTAGCAGTTTCGCGTTATTTGAAATATTGTTAATTTTTAATTGAAAACTAGAGATAAAGGCAAGAAAAGGAGTTGAAACAAGGTTGCGAGGCGAATTTCTAACCGAGTTTGTTTGGAAATGGAATCATAAGAACAGTCTTTTGGAAGATTTGCTTGATTTAATTAAAATATAATTTTAATAATTTTTAATTATTTTTTAGAATAAAGATATAATTTATTTTTTATTATTATATGAAAATTTTTGGGCTCGTCTTTTTTTCACTGATGCATGTCTCGTCTTTTTTTCTGTATTGGTAAATAATAAAATATAAAAATTAGAGTTTTATATGTTAATTTGCTAATATTTATTGCTGTCATCAGGTATTTAAATGTTATTTATAATTAAATAGTAATTCATTTTTAAATTTTGCTATAAAGGATGAATCTTAATCTAAAAATAAGAGGTCATCATATATCTGTTTAAAATTTGACATGAGTTTTCCTATATATCCTAAAATAGATCTTAAAATCTTTAAAATAATCATAAAAAAAATTTTTGCATAGGTCTGTCCACATCCTAAAAATTTTATGTATATTAATTCATATAATAAAAATTCCTAAAAATATTAAAATTAAATATTAAAATAAAAATCATACTAAGTTTGGTATATGTAAATTGTGAACTAAATATTAAAAGGGTTCATTGTAACTGATTACTTTTTGATTATTACATAATAACTAAAGGATTAACGCCCATGTTTGTTATTTAATAACATTTATCAGAGGATTAACACCAAAGTTTGTTATTTAATACCGGTAGTCCCAATCAGCTGTTTTAAAACATTTTCTGTGGGATAAGAAAGGCAAGACAGTGATGTGTATATTTCCGGAATGTAAAAAGATTTTGGTGATTCATCGAAAGGTCTCCATATACACATGTTGTTGGTGCATAACATTATAGTCGGAAATGCAACCTCTACCAATACTCCCAGAGCAAGCACACCCACCAACAAAGAAATCTAAAAGAAATTTCCTTCCACCACACTTGACCGCCTAGCAGCGTTTGATGACAAAATATGGGCAAAAATAATGTATTTCCTTATTTCTAAAATGAATTATTATTTTTTCCTTATAGCAATGAATGATGTTTTGTTAAATAAATGTTTTTTGTTATTTTTTAAAACTGTTTATTTCATTTTTCTAGTTAGTTTTATGTGGATAATATTATTATAATCCTGGTGTAGATATTTTTAATCCAGCGGTTGAAAAACACTATCGGGATTGCAAACTTTAAATAAGACTGTAGAACGCCAATCAAAAAAAAAACCAACACTATAGTGCACTGATTTAATTTCAGTCGTGAAGTATGTTTAAACATCAGGCAGGATTGAGGCTAATATGTTCAAAAAGTTGCAAATTGGAGGAGTTAGGGAAATATTCGTGCTCACTTTTGACAGCAGGATTTGCATAAACTTTTTGGAAACTGTCTGTAGAAGTCTTTGTGAACTTTTACCAGGTGAGATGTTAACCAAAAGAACTCAGAAACTCTATTGTGTTAACGATCACTTTTCGAAGTTCGCAGGGAAAAAACTATAACAGTTTCGAACACATCTGATGCTAAAACTTGGTGTCAGCAATTTGTCACACTACTTATTTTGCCAGAAAAAATATCTAGAGTTGAAATCACAACACTTGTTAGTTGACGGTCTCCGTGACTTGATAGATTTTAACAACAGATTCTTGAAAAACAGGTCCAATATGATGCTAGGCATCTTGCATTATACTTCTTCGTTGCTTCACACAGGAGCGTTACTGCTTTGTAAAGAGTATGCAACCTGGAAGTTAATGCAACTAAATATAGAATCAGCATCCATCTTACACATCCAATCATCAGATGATTCTTGCATACTTATCACTCATTAGGATCATAAACAATCATCTTTTCTTAATAAAAGTACTATTGATTGCTAGAGAGAAGTCAATGATTTTCTAGTCAGCAAGATCATCAGTAGAAAAAAGCACCATTGCAGCTAGTTCAAGGATATTTGAATTAAACTCCGAATTGTATTGCAAAAATACAATTCTTCGGCCAACTATCAAATACATTCTTAACTCTATTGACTGTGTGCCGAAGATTAGGATTGATGATAGATTGTATCACTACTCGAATTCAAGGCAGCAGTTAGTGAAGATTGATTACCCTATAAAGCTCATCAACTTGGCAGATATGTTGCAATGCCTATTACTCTTTCGTTGGTTTAACCAACTTTTCAGATTTTATGTTTTATTTTAATTCTCTCTCATATAAGTCTCACCCGTCATTAGGCAAGTACTTTCTAGAGCCACCTTTTACTTCTGGGCTAGGCTCTTTTAGATTAGCTCTTTATAACGCTTATTTACCTAAGCCTTCAGTCAAGTTAATCAGGACATCAGGTAAACTAGTTCAAATAAATGAGGCCAGATTTGCTGGTAGATTACACTCTAAGGCCTTCTGAGAAATTATACGGCGAAGACAATAATAATGATCCCATTGCTAACAATTATTCAAAGTTCCAGTAAAAATCATTTAGAAAATCAATCTTTCGTATTATTTCAACAATTTATTAAATATGGCAAAAATATATAAGCATGGTGCAAAGAAAAGTGTAACTGGCACCGATAAAGTGTTTTAAGTATAAATTTAATTTTAAGATATTCATTATTTTTGTTTGTTTAATTATACGTTAAAATATTCAAAAACAAAATCTCCACATTTCAAATTATAATAGTCAATTTTGTTAAAATATATTCAGAGTAATAAAATTTTTAATTGAATATGTTTTTATAATAATCTAATTTTTATGATATGTAAGAAGTAGAGGGATAGCGGCCCACTAAACCACCGGCTCTCTGGGACAAAGTCAAAACAATTTGCTAAAAATGACATTTCAGATCAAAATTTAACAGTTCGAACCACATTCAGGGTAAACCGATTAAATGATCTTGTGTATTATACGCATTATATACTGAATGTAATACCATATTTAAGTAAATAACTTAAAATTAACCTAAATGTCGGGTTTCACAAAATAATAAGCCTGGAATTAATTTGTTTAATAATTAAGTATAGTGTATATACATTAAACGGGTCTAGGACATTACCCTTCGGTTTATGACCACCCCCCCCCAATTATATTGATTGATTATATTGATAACGCAGCACTACATAACTATGATAATTGGCTGCTGGGTGATATAGTCCGAGTTTATCCGACAATATATTTTATCCCCCTATGGGTATTGGTTGCAAGGGTACTGGTCACTCTTATTATAATTATTATGATTATCAAGAAATATCGCTTGGATTAAGAACATTGTTAGTGATTTTGCTAATAAAGACCATTTTGATAACATACGAGGGATTGCACATAACATTCAGCTGTAATGTTCTTTTGTATTTTTATGCAGTGTGGCTAAATATTTGTTTTGTATTTTAACTTTATTTCACAATGATAAGTAGGATAAAGTCCTGCTTCGACTTAAAACTATGTTTATTTTCTAAGTGCAAATCTAACCGCTAGACAATAGCATATTTTTAAAATGTTATTGATGTTTAAGGGGTAGCTAAATTAATTATTTGGAAAAACAGATTTAGATCACATGAAAATAAAATTCTCAAGCATATAAGGTAATAGCAAAAATAAATTTAACACACAAACACAGCACAGTAAAAAATGCATGCAAAATTTTGATGTGTAATTATTGCATGGAAAAAATAATTTTAAAATTTACAGCCATTTATTTGGGGAAAAATTGTTGATAAAATTCCGAGAATTTTACTTTGAATTTTTGAGAAAATGAAGAGATAATTTTGTAAAATTTATAATAAATTTATTATTTCCATAGCATTTCACATATTTGTGTTAAAACTGGTTTTTTGCGAAGGTGAAAAGTTAATAGTGTAAGATTTATTGTTTAAGTTGCAAAAAAGTTTTTACAACTTTTCAGATATTTCTTACAGTTCACTCAAATATAGATTTAGGTAAAAAAAATATCGAAAATCATAAATTTTATTAAGTTAAAAAAATAATATCATAGTTTGAATGGACTAATTAAAAGCAAATAATTGATATTTTTAATAAAAATTGTAAAAAAAATCATGGAAATAATATTAATACAAAAAATCAATAAATCTTATAGTACATTTATTTTAATTATTTATTCTTATACATTATAATTGAATTGTGTAACATAGTAACATAATTGTGTGAACATAGAATTTCAGAACTTAATCCATGTCATAGAAAAGATTACTATGAAATTAGAAGGTTATTGTGAATCCCCAAAGCTAGAATAATAAATACAAGTATTAAATGAAAGGGACAGGCTCATAGACACATTTGTCCTGACAAGTGATTATAGGACTGGGCCGAATAAGTTCAGGGTGAATATTTATAGAGAAAGTCCAATGAAATCCAACCCAACCAGTCCCTCGGACAATTAACAATTTGTGAATTTATTATAATGATTTGTTCGAAAATGACAATTATAGTGCAATAATCAAACCTATCACAATGATCTTTTTATAATTAATATGTGAAATGTGCTGTAAATTATATTTTGCGGTTTAATGAATGTTTCATAATAAAAGGAGAAAATAATTATTACTTTGGCATTATTGTTTACAATATCTACAATAAGAATTTAATTTAATAAACACGAATTTAAATAAACATGTTATTTAATGTAATGACATGTGTTTAATAAGGCATTTAATTTAATAAATCAACATATGTTAAACATTTAATAAAGTACGAAATCAATAAAACAAAGATAAATATTTATACTAATTAAATTTATACACAATAAAATAGGTATATAAAGAGGCGCATAAAATCATAATTTGGCCCTTAAAATAAGAGTACTGAAATACTGAAATTTCTCCAAAAAAAAATAAAAAATTAAATTGGCAGTTAGTGATTGAAAAGTAAATTTTTGATTTTAATAAATTGTTCACACAAATATAGTGCTTGATTTCAATGATGCGGTCATAGACTCTAACCTCTGAATATATAAATACCCTGAATATATAAATACCATAACTATGAAATGGTCAGTAATCTAAACTATCAAGGCGTTAATTGCTTATATCGTTTATTATTATATATATTTTATAACGTATCTTACTTATCAACCATTTTTAAAATGATTAATAATAGTTTGGGTTTCCTAGCAACTTATATTATAGTTGACGTTATTCCATAAAACCAGGTGAATTTCTAATATTATAGTAAATAAAACACGTCACTGCAACTCACATTTTCTAATTAATGATATTTCTTAAAAAATTCATTTATCGGCCAAAAAAGTACAAATGCAGCTACGTTTCTATACAAAATCAGTGATGTTTAAAAATACATCATTATTTATATTGTTATTATTTACTAAAAAAACTAATTATATCAGAATTTTTCGATATTTATAATCAAAATATTATTTTTAAAAAATTACCTATTAAACATTTTGACGCTCATTGTTTATAACTTAGGTCAAGTGTGCTGCAAAAAAAATGATTAAAATTGGCACCTAAACCTTTAAAATTTAAATTAAATGTAAAATAAATATATTATGCAAAAGTCTTTTGATAATAAATATGTAAAATTACCTAAAATTTCACATGATTCCTAACGTTGGGATTTAAACTGACTAATATAATAGTAACAATGGAATATGGCATAATGTCAACAAGATATTTAAATTAAGATGCAAAAATAAACAAATCTTTTAAAAAATTTTCTAAAACAATACCATATCGAAAATATATTTGTTGAACTTAAGAAAATATACAATTTATAAATTAAAATTTGAAATTCTCATTATTTTTATTTTAAAAATCAAGAAACGCTGTATTTTGCTATAATTTTAAGATTTAAACATTTATTTTCGAATTTGTCTTGAAAAATATTCTATACGATTTAGGGTTCAAAATTCATGCTTGATTAATTCAAAATTATTTAAAATATATCCTGAAAACAATTTAATACATTCCTTACTCTATCTTAATTTGAAATTTTTTCCCAGTAATCAAAGCTTAAATATTACCTTCCATCCGGTTCATACCAAAACTATTCATAAGATTGGCTCCTTTAATAAAATTTGGGTTAGGGTTAGGCTTTTCGAAATTTATCCTTCCATTTAAAACTTCATATGTTGACCCCATTGGCTTTTCTCGTATTTCAGTAAATACCCCACTAAGTATGATAATAGTATCCAATAAAACTGGTTTTCTAATCTTTTGTCGAAAATGTTTATTAATAATAGAAATTAAATTTATCTCTTTGGTTTAGGTAAGTCACGGTACTTGCTATATAATTTCCTGACTTGATGTTTCATTAAAAATAAGATTTGAAATTTTTAATTTTCTCATAATTATAGCTTAATCTCCATAATTTTTGGTTCGGCAACAATATTTCTGTTTAAAATTTTAAAACAATAATGGGAAGTGTTTCGATTATCCCTTAACCCTAACCAAATTCATTGATTTTCCATTTTCATCTACTATCACTTAACGAAATATTTGTCTATATTACTCGCTGAAACTACTCTGTCATAATTATTATAAGATAAATTATTAACGTCATTCTTAACTACCAACACACTAGGCATTATTTTAAAACTTTTTGAAAAAATGGAGCTTCTATTTCTTGAATCTCAATACAGCCTTCCGATGAATTTATCTGACTTAAATTAAAGCTGTATGGCAGTTATACATGCCTATACTGACGCCGACAGAAAAAGTAGGTGTCAATCACATTAAAAAATTTTATTCCATTTGGATGTTGCTACATGGTTTATGACAATGGCCGATTAAGTACAATTTGCCTGGAAATAATAAATTTATATTTGTGTAATAATTGTTTATAAGTCACAATATTGTAATAAAAATTTACACCAAAATCATTACCAACATATGCACGAATAAAGGTCAATTACGAATCTATATAAACCAAAAAACAAAAAAAGAATAGTTTATATTTGATAAATTATTTTCCAAATCCTCCTCGACAATTCGGTGTCGGCAAAACTTTGTTATTTGTTTCCCATTCGGTAGGAGTTTTGGTTGTCAATGAAAGAGCATGAATACAATCTCGTATTTCATCAGACAATGTTTCATTAATCATTCTGTGCCTCTAAACCTAATTTAAGAGAAAATTCTGGAAAATAGTTTACTTTTATCAATGGAAGCTTATCGAAAAGACTTGACACGATGATAACTTTAAAATGCGATTCAGATCCTACTTATAATATAAAATTTAATTAAAATACACTGGACAAACCTTTAGGAGCATTGTGCTGACCACTCTCATTAATTACTTCTAAATGATCAGGCTAAATTGTAATAAATAAAATATTTTAATAAATTTTATTATACCGAGAAATTATCTTGTAATTTCTTTACCATCCTTAATTCAACAGGTCCAGGAATCTAAAAAGTAAAAAGTTAAAAAATGGTGAAAAAAAGCTTAAAAACCTGATTCATTTTATGAAAAAATCGAAATAATGAAATCATAAATTTTGAATTTTAAAACAAAAAGAAAATGACTAATAAGATTTTTGATTTTATTTATATCGTTTGTATTTGAATTGGTAATTTTATAATTTTTTTAAATAATCAATTATTGAAATTATAAAGTAACTATAAAATTACTGTTATGGATGACAAAAGCTTATGATAGTGCTTTAATGGGCAAAAAACTAAATAACCAGTATTTAAAAAAATGTATAACGGAAGTTGCTCAAAGAGTATATGTTCGTTAACGCTTTAGTACCCCAGGTCATAGATTTGGATGAAAAATATTTATTTTATATAATTTTGCGAATAGTTACTGAATTTCATATTTACGTATTTTAATTTTTAAAATTTTGACCATTTTAAGCCAGTTCTTTCTTTACCGAGTGGGCATTATCCCTTTCTTAGTATACAAAGAAAATAAATGTAGATTTGCTATAATAAGTACTACTCAATATTTATTTCAAAGATTATTCAGTTACTTATCATTATTTAATTATGATGGTAATTATAAAAACAATTTTTGTCTTATGTATGATACAAATTTAAATTATATTTAGTGCAAAACGTTTTTGTTTGACCAGAACAATTGTGGTATTTGCATCTTCCTTTTGAATTTAGAACTGGCCAATGATCAGTTGATTCCAATCCGACATCTCTAGGCGAAGCTAATGATGAGTTTGGTTTCTTACTTTTTGTCTGAATTAAAGGTTCAATAGGTGGATCGCCACGCTTGGACAATATTGGAAGAAAATAATGTCTTCACTATTTCACACTTGAAATCAATCAATCTCATGTGTTTGTTATACTGCTTGTATGCATTGATTCGTTAATACAAGATCCTTTCGTTAACATATGTTGGATGATGAGGGTAGGTCCATCACCACATTCACCCTTAATAAATACTACAAGACGGGGCCCAGAAAATATAGGGTTAATGTATATGCCGAAGAGAGGCAATAGATCATTGGGCAACAATCCAGACAATATTCGTCCAACAAACAATCCAGACAGCATCCATTCAGAAACAATCACATATTAACTATCATCCCTTGTGTGACTATCCTTTATGACAATTAATTGAATATCATTTATGTATTTATTTTTATTGACAATTGATTATTCTTGATGACAATTAATTAGGACATTCATGTGTTGATTAATTTTTATTCATCATTCTTTAACTGTTGATGTAAATTTTTATTAATTTTTATTCTTTAGTCTTTAACTGTTTATGTGTTGATTAATTTTTATGTAAAATCATGATTTTGTGAATATTTTATTAATTAAATTTTATCATACACTTAACGTTATAATAAAATGGGGATTAAATAATTAAAGCGAATAATTATAAAATTAAGATAAATCATTATTAATTATTTAAAGTATAATGAATACTATACAAAAATATATTTAATTATTACATATTTTAACTATATTAAAAATTATATTCCGTGCGTATAAGCCGAAACAAAATAATAAATATAATAATAACATTACATCTGCTATAAGAAATAGTATAATATAAAAAAACATCTGTAAAAATATATTAGAAAATTATATAATATTATTCCGTGCATATCGGCCAGTAAATTAAAATAATTTATTTATTAAATTTTAAAATACTATAAATACCCCAGAAAAAATTAGAACAATCGCCCAAAAATTAGCGTTCTTACAACTATTCGAAGTTTAATCCGGAGAATAATATAAAACCCGAAACAATACAAAAATGTTTCACAAATTTTTAAATATTGCAGTAATCATACATACACAAGCACTATATAACATAATAACAGAAACACATCTTATTTTGCAATTTTCAAGTGTTAATTATTTGAGTCAATTTGTGTGAATCAATCAAGAACTGAATCTGCTTATATTTCGGTAAATTTTATTGATAATAAATATTTTTATTGAGACTTGTGTTTTATTTAATTAAGAACCAGCAATGTTGATCATCTCAAATATTGAGACCTCAACACATACGTCAGGTACAACAAATGAAAGAAGATCATGTTTCTTCATTGTTGAATTTCATCGTGATCTTGTGTCATCATATTAGACTATCCATTAGGTCCACGCCACCCATATGGCAATTATACTTCTTTATTATATTAGGACAAGGGATCATTTTCATTTCCCTTTTCTTTTTATCATATATCTTTAGAGTTTGTTGTAGAGATTGTTCCTGGTTAATTGAATATGGTTTCACACTAACGTAGAGTGGAAATAATATTGACGATACGATTATCTTTCCCCGATAAGAATGTCACATCTATACCATAAATTGATGCCACAAATTATTCGCTGGTTCCACTTTTGTATTTCAGTATTACTTTCTCTACCGGTAATTTGCAATTCTTTATACTGTTTTGACTACAGTTCATATTATAAAGTTTCCTTCAGTTATCAAATATAAAAAAAGAGTAACGATTGTAAAAAAGTTGACAAAGAATATAATATATTTTTCATAGCGTGGCACTTCTCGAACTAATCTTAAGAAAATGTTAACAGAGAGTTGCAAATCAGATTCATCTTGAATAGAAACTTTACTCTGGTCAGAATACCTGCTTAAAATTGTGAAAGATAAGAACATTGATTAACATCCAATAATAAAAATCATGTTGAAAATATCAAAAGATCAACATTCACAATAACGAATAGAACATGATAAATTGACGTAAGACTTCAATCGGCAGTCATCGACCCAAAAGTGGTAAAGCAATGAGGAGTATTTCTAGTGATAGAACTCATTAGCTCATTGATTTTCAACGACTTTGTACATTTCCAACATGTATGTTGTCATGTGTTAATGGATGGTAGAAAATAATATTCATGGCGTTGTTTAGGGAACGGTTGATTATAAAGCTATCAGCAACCTTAGGAAATTTAAAAAACACATCCTATAAACGCAAAAGTTTGTTTAAAAACGGTTAATTAATAACAAAGTATTCTAACTTATGTGTCCATATTTGTGTATGACAATATCTTTCAAAGTCTCTGGACTTTGACGTGGGGCTATATGTAATCAACTTTTATATATAATTATATGGTTCGGGTTTGTTGTAATTATTATCGTCAAATAAATAAAAGTACTGATTTATAGTTTGAAACAAGTATATCAAGCCAAAACAAGGCAAAGTACTTATTAAAAAACATGACTATGAATGAGTAAAGATATCGATGTCTTTTTGATATTCACTAATTTTCGGCACTGCCTTTTTCAAGTGAATATCAAAAAACATCGATATCTTAAATGATTCATAGTCAAGTTTTTTTAATAAATACAATGTCAATTGGAAAGAAATCTGAGGTAAAAATTGAAAAAAGTTTTTATAAATATATTCTGTTATTATTTCTGAAGTCAAGCTTGATCATACTTACTCATGTCAGTAGAAAAATTCAGTTCTTGAACCCGGGGTTGAGTACGTTCAAAGGTTAAGTTATTTTTATTTTAATAAATTATTCGAAAAAAAATTATATTTAATTTCTTTTAAAACTTGCCAATAATAATAAATATACCTATGTCTATTTTGTTTAATTAATTAGAATATTGGTGATTTATTTTTTAAATTTGATTTTTTTGTTAAAGGCATGAATGCTATTGAACGCAAAGGTAATTTTAGTATTAATTCTATCATTTACGTCGAATTTTTTAAAAGCATTGACAAAGAAAAATAAAAACAAAAATAATCAAGTACTCAAAACCAGAAAACGCAGCAAGTAAATGACACTAATAAAATTCATTATTATTGTAATGTATTAAAATTCTTTTTAGATCCTTGCAATCAAGTTCTTCAAGTTACTCTCGAAGTGAAAGTGGTTCAACCAATTGTGATACTGATTGTAGTGATGATGAACAAGAAACTAAAAGTGATTACAGAAAAGGTTGATGGATTTAATTTAACATGGTTTATGTTTATTCGATAATAGGTGGTTACCATCCAATATACATAAATGAAATCTATAATAATAAATATAAAATAATTCGAAAAATCGGATGGGGTCACTTTTCCACAGTTTGGCTGTGTTGGGATTTTAAGTAAATTAAAGAAAACAATTAAAATTTTATAAGTTATATTTCAAATTAAGATCTAAAAAATTTGTAGCATTAAAAGTAGTTAAAAGCGCCCGACATTACACAGAAGCAGCCTTAGACGAAGTTGAATTACTAAATCAAGTAAAATAAAATAAATATCTATTTAAAGCCATGAATTGAAATTTGTTAGATTAAAATTAACGATCCCTTGCATCCTGGAAAATCAGCGGTTGTAGAATTACTAGATAACTTCAAAACTCACGGTCCTAATGGAACACGTAAACCAGTAGAATTTAATCTATCAAATAATTGCGTGCTTTAGACGTGTGTATGGTATTTGAAATTCTCGGCTGCAATCTACTGAAAATCATCAAACAATCAAATTATGCCGGAATTCCAATCTCTCAAGTGAAATCGATTGTCAAACAAGTTTTTACTGCTGATTATTCATATAGTGTATTAATTCGATTTTCTCCTGTTACAGATCCTATTGGGATTGTCCTACATGCACAATTGCTGCCAAATGATACATACCGATATCAAATTGGAAAATATCATTCTCACCGCTGATGAGAAATATGTCAAATGTCTCGCGACCGAAGCGATTTTAGCCTGGAAATCAGGAATTGAGTTACCACTGGCAGCTGGTGAGTGCAATTGTTATGTTTTTGTTTTAATATTCATTGAAAACATTTTAATTTCTGACAGCCAATCAAAATCGGTTACTATTAATAATTTTAATGCATTTTTAATTGTCACTGCTTATAAATTTGTAAGTAGATTTGAAACTTTCAGATTTTTTTCTGCTCATATGAACTTTGCATTTCATATTTTTAATTGATTTTTTATTTATCGCAAATATTTAGTTTATTCACAGACTAACTATAAATAGTAAAATATTTTTATTTTAATTAATTTAGCATTCATTTGAAAGCAACTTATTACTGTAAAGCTAATTATAATTTGTTGCTATAAATAGTAACATAGTTTATATGAAATAATAAGGTTGCTCTGGACATTGTACCGTCAAATTGATTGGAATTTATCACGTTATATGAATTATTAGTCGTGGATTGTCTTCTTAGAATTTCTCACAAATTATATACTACTTATAATTTTGTCAGCAACTTCAATATTCATGCTTAATTAAGCCAATCGCAAGAGAAAAACGACAGCTGAAGCTGAGAGGAGTCATATTTTTACTCTACATCTTTCTGAGTGATTGATTTACATTGTTATATATACTACTTATAACTTTGTCAGCAACTTCCATATTCATGCTCAATTAAGCCAATTACAAGAGAATAAAGATATCTGAAGCTGAAAACAGTCATACTTTTTACTGTATATCTTTTCATTCCGTTTTTCGTTATCTCACCCTTTCCGAACTACTTAAAAGCAAAATTCTCTTTCTACCGGGAAACTACACGTAACTTATTAAATTAAACATGCAATTATGAATTTTAATTAATTTACCATTCATTTGAAGCAACTAATTATTGGGGAGAAAATCATAATTTGTTACTATAAATAGTAACATATTTTATATGAAATAATTAGCTAGCTCTGGACAAATGCACCAATAAACAAATTGAAAATGTTCATATTTTAAATACAAATTATTATCTGCCGGTTCCATTATGAGTGATTGATTTACATTGTTATATATACTACTTATAAATTTGTCAGCAACTTCAATATTTATCTTTTTTAATGTTCAAATATACTTGCAGATTCTTGCTGGGGAAATCGATATTTTTAATCAATATATTTTCATTACATTTTCCGTTTATTTCTCGTGCTTTTTGAAACATTTCACAATCGATTTTTCTTCCTACCAGGAGAGTACATGAATTATTATTTAAATGTAGAAATATGAATTTTAATTAATTTCCCATTCATTTGAAAGCAATTATTATAATCAGGGAGCAAATTATCAAATGTTACTATAAATAGTAACATAGTTAATATGAAATCATCTCTTAATTTCATGAACAAACGCACCATTAAATTGATTGGAATTAATCATTTCTTTTAGAATATTAGTTTTTGGTTACTTTATATAATATACTACTTATTAATTTGTCAGCAATTTCAATATAAATTCTTAGTTAGGGCATTTTAGAGTTTTCCTATCCGAATTATGTATTAATTCCGCGTCATTTATTATCTCAAGCTTCTTTTCTTTCTATTCGATAATTAAAATTGTGACATTTCGCTTTTTCACCATATTAAACGATAAAAATTGTGACAGGATACTTATAAATGTTGCCCTCAATATCACAAATAATAATCATTCTGCTTGTCTATAATGCCCCTCCAATTGATTTCCGTTTTTTTGAAAGCAACCAAATGCTGTAGAGCAAGTTATAATGTGTTACTATAAATAGTAACACAATATATTAGTACAAATGTACCTTTAAATTGATTGAAACTTGTCATTTTTCTAACGATAATTAACTGTTGCTCGCTTTTTGAGTATTCTATATAATTTATTATATATATACTACTTATTAATTTGTCAGCAACTTTAATATTTCACAGAAAATGTTATCGATTTTGATTATCGGAAGTTCCATTTTCAATTATAAATTCAATACGATTTTTGAATTTAATTTTTTTCTACATTTCCTCCAAGTAGTGATCTATAGTATTAAAAAATCAATAAGGTTATTACAAAAGCACAAAAGTGCAGAAAATAAATAGATAATATCCTAAATGATGAGGACTGCCTTTATTTTGAGGAGAGATTAACTGAAAAAAGACAAATTTGCTTCAAATAATTCCATTTACATCATTTTGGGAAAGATTCGAGATTATGCACACAAAAATGACTTTCTATGATAATATATTAATTCATTTTTTGATAAAAAATAATTGCTGATAATAAATAATCTATTAGTTTTCATTTCAACTTGTCTTACGCCTGATTTCTTGGAATATATGGCTTTACTATTTGAAAGAAATGACTTGGAGGCAATTGTCGAGTAAAAAGTGACCATTACCATCATACAAGCTAAAAATATTATGTTAAATAATAACGACATTAATCGATTAATTAGGTGCCTAAAAATGGAAATAATATCATTTTGCTCGGGACTCATTTTTAGACTGCAGAAATAATAAATAAAGAAATTAAAATTTCAATGGACAATTAATAAGAGTCTAAATGACATTTATTTAGAGTTTCAATATAAATCAAAATGACCAATAATAAAAGTGTCATTATACTGAACAAAACTGCAATTAAATAAAAGTCTAAGTTAAGAAATAAGTCTAAGATAAGAAATTTTGTGTTTTTAATGTCAGTTTTGTCTATATGACACACACATATACAAACATACTCATTTATCATTGCCACATGTAATTTAACTAAACATATAAAATCAAAATAAAATCAAAATACAATAATAAAGCCATTTCGAACTCTAAAAAAGAAAAATCTTCGCGCTCTTATTCTTTATCTAATTAAAGGAGATGACATGGGGGCAATTGTCGAATAAAAAGTGACCATCACCATACAAACTCTAAATATTATGATAAATGATAACGAAATTAATCGATTAATTAGTTCCTTTAAAGGGGAAATTATATAATTTTGCTCGGGACTCATTTTCAGACTGCAGAAATTCATAAGAGTCTAAATGACATTAATTTAGAGTTTCAATAATATATAAATTAAAATTATCACTAATAAAAGTGTGTGTCATAACCAAAACTGCTAATAAATAAAAGTCTATAATATAGGAAATAATAAGAAATTTTGTGATTTTAATGTCAGTTTTGTCTATATGACACACACAAACATTCAAACATACTCATTTATCTTTGGTTAGTTTAATTTATATTACTGAAACTCTAAATTAATGTCATTTATATTCATGATTGAGATGCTACATGTAATTTAGCTAAACATAAAAAATGAATAACGAATCATAAATCAAAATACAATAATAAAAGTTATTTCGAACTATAAAAAACCAAAATCTTCGAGCTATTTATAAAAAAATCGAATAAAATTTCCTTTACTCTTACTAATATCCTTATTCTTATCATTTTGCTCTGGACATATTTTAGACTCCAGAAATAATAAATGAAGTAATTGAAACTAAATAGACAATTGATAAGAGTCTAAGTGACATTAATTTAGAGTTATAATAATATATAATTTAGGCGCTTTCTAATTCAGATACGATCGTATGGCTACTTTCTTATTTGTTATTTATCTTTTAATTCTGTTTCTACCTTTCACGATAATATATGCATTTGGATTAATAATTAATTGCTGCCATTGGTTGTCATCGCAAATGGTATTGTTACAGTGGTGTTATATGATTGTATAATTGTAATTCTATGGCAATCTATTTGATCTGTTTCAGTTTGTAATCTGCCGGATAATTTTATACACGAGCAAGTGAAATTGAATAAAAATCAAAAAAGACGATTGAAACAAAAACAGAAAAAGAAACAACAAGAACAATTAAACGAAGAAAATCAGCCAAATGAAGATAAGCTAGAGGAAAATGGTTAGTAGTTATTGGAAGTCAGTAAGCAAGAGAGTTAATCGTTAGTTGCTCATTCAGTAGTAAGTGAATCAGAAGGAAAGGTTTGTGAGCAACCAGAATATGATCCATTCATATCAATCGATGAATACACAGAAGAAGAACGACAAGAAATTCTTGCCTGTAGGAAACCCAATCCTTTTAGTGGTGTGAAAATAGCTGATTTGGGAAACGCATGTTGGGTGGCGAATCATTTCACAGAAGATATCCAAACTCGACAATATCGGTCATTGGAAGTGATTATCGGTTCCGGATATGACACGTCGGCTGATATCTGGAGCTTGGCTTGCATGACATTTGAATTGATCACCGGAGAATTCCTATTCAACCCCGAACGAGGTGACGATTGGAGTCGCGATCAAGATCATGTGGCACACTTTGTCGAATTGCTCGGTCCGATTCCTAAATCGATCGCTTTGTCCGGCAAATATTCCAGCGAAATATTCGAACGAGATGGTAAATTTCGATTTGGCTAATGGGAATTCCAGTGATCCAATAATGAGTTTAGGATCGATCAAAAATATCGATGAATTGAGCTATTGGGATTTGTATTCGGTTTTGGTGGATAAATATCGATTTTCACCGGAAGAAGCCTCTGAACTCGACAGTTTCCTCACCCAGATGTTGCATTACGACAAGAAGAAACGCGCAACCGCCGAGCAATGCCTGAAACATCCATGGATCAACGGTAGCGATGGCAACGGAGATGTTCCGTACCGAAACGGTGGTGGAGATCATTTCAATCATTCGACCGATTCATACAGCATGGATAGCGATGGTTGTCGCTCAGTTAAATCGTGCCCTTAAGCAGATTATTTTTTTGTATAAAACCATTAAATTTAAAAGTACATACTATTTTGTCTTATTTCCCGTTATTTGATTGGCTGGTTGTGATTGGATGATTCCTGCTGTTGAATTGAGTGCGTTGTGGAGTTCAGCTGAATACCGTATTATATTACTTCAATATTACCTCCAAATCCATCGAATCTTAATCATGGGCTCTTTGGGGTTGGTATTTTATTGTTTCCCGTTATTTGATTGGCTGGTTGTGATTGGATGATTTCTGCTGTTGAATTGAGTGCATTATCTTGATAGAATTATGCGGGGGAACTGGTATGGCGAATTCAAAATGATAAGACCAATTTACATTAATAAAATCAAATCAATGGGGCTCCGTAAGAAATATTTAAAGAAAATTAAAATTTATTGAAAGTTAGGTTTTCATTGTTTTCTTGTGATTGAATGATTTCTGTTGTGAGAATTGAGAGCATTATGGAATTTTATAGAATTTGGTTTACTTTTCAGCATACCAACAAGTCAGTTGTTTTAACCTTTGTGCTGATTTGTGCACTTTTTTCCAGTGTTCAGGATATTTGCTGGTTTTGCTCGTTCAGTCTTGTTTGGAACGTTCTATGTTTTTCGCCTATTTACGATGCGTCACAACTTGTGCAAGTAATTTGGTAAACCAAATGTTACAAGATGCGTTCAAAAATTCATTGCAAAGATTAGCCGCGGAGACTCTTAATACCAAAAAACTTAAACCGTCCATCAACATTCAACTAAATTAATTAATTAGATTTAAAATTTAAAATTAAAAAAATTATAAAATATAAAAAACGTTTTTTTATAAAAGAAAATATTAAAAAATTAAAAATTAAATTAAATTATAAAATTTAAAAAATAGGAAATATTATTTGGGTAATTAAAATAAAATATAATCAAACTAATAAATTTATAAAATACGAAATAAATTTATTTTTCCCCAACAATAATTATTAAATGTAATTATGATCAAATTCACTTGAAAAAGGCAGATTTATAGTCTTACTGATTTATAGTCTTTAAAACCTCTTTTTAATATATATATATATATATATATAAAAGAGGTCTGCATGGATATATGGTGCTTGTTGATTGCATTTCACTTAATTAGACATAAGTATCTGATATTCATATATATTTGATCTTTGACATTTTATACTACTCCTTTCATACTGCTCCTTACCCTTCACAGTGATCCTTGCCCTTTACACTCCTACTGCACTCTGCTCCTACTGCTCCTTACTCTTCATATTTTTGATACATTTTTGCTCCTATTGCTCATTAACCTTATTTTTTCTACTCTACATACTACTCCTTACTTACCATATTACTACTTCAGTTACTCCTACTACACCTTACCTTTCAGAATAATATTATTGTTTACTCCTAGCCCATTGTAACAACCTTTACCTTCCCTTAAACTCCTTACCACCCCTTACACTTCCTATTAATCCTTACCCCTCCTACCAACTCTTAGCTTTATATTGTCTCTTCCTCAGATACCTCTCAACCGGATGGCTGTATTTTTCTATTTTATGTAAGCATGTTTTTTGTGTGGATGTAAGGTGCCCGTTGATTGAATTTCAGTTAAATGGGTATGTGTCTGATATTCCTATATATTGTGATCTCTGGCATCTCATACTAGACCTTTCATACTGCTCATTGGTCTGCATACTGCTCCTTACACTTCATATTGTTAATACATCTTGCTTCTTCCCTCTATAGCCTATAAACTCAATATTGACCTTACTCGTCCTACTTTACATACTACTTCATCTTACACCTTCAATTACACCTTACTCCCATTACCCCTTACCCCTCCTTACCACCCCTTACTCTTCCTACTACTACTTACCCCTGTTATTACTCCTTATCCCTCCTATTACTCCATACCCTTTCTCTTATCCATCCACTCATAGTCCCATTAACTAGCTCATCTTTAGCCCCTCATTATGAACTAGATATCAATTCAGCCCTAAGATCAGAAAGTGATTAATGCATCTCAAATTCCAAAACGAAGACCAACCAGAATACCATATCAAAATCCCCTAATGAAGATATATAAAATATAATTAAATTTTAAAATACCGCAACGTAATATATTTAATAATTAAAATTTCAAAATACCGCAACGTAATATATTTTTAAAATACCGCAACGTAATATAAATTTTAAAATACCGCAACGTAATATATTTTTAAAATACCGCAACGTAATATATTTTTAAAATACCGCAACGTAATATAAATTTAAAAAAAAAAATTTAAAAAAAAAAAAAATACCCCCCTCCCCCGGGGGGTAGGGGGTATGACGTCATATGTCTTTGTGACGTCATCGATGACGTCATATGTCTTTGTTCCCGGGTCCACACAATATATATATATTAGTGTAGTACAATACATAAATATTATAACAGTGACCAGGCCCAAGAAGAGGGGGTCAGGAGGGTCTTTGACATGGGCCTCTTAATTTAAGGGGCCTCCAAACAACACTTTTTTGATACTAATAGTAAAGGAGTTTAAGCGTACTCAAACACATAAAAAATTATTTAAGATCAACCATGCTCCAGGATCATGTAAATGGTTTGGGGACGCTAAATATTAATTGTGATATTGCAACAAATGTGGACTATTCCGAATTAATAAGTTCGTTTGCAGCTCTAAAAGCTCGAAGAGCTCATTTTTAAATGTATTTATTAATTAATATATTTCGAATTAGATTTTCTAAAGTTTTAATCAGTAAAAAGTATACAATTTTGTTATATTTTTCATTATGTAAGGGCCACATATGATGTCAGACCTGGGCCTCCAAGTAGCTCTAACAGGCTCTGACAGTGACTCAGAGCAAGTCGGAAAAGAAATGTTTGTTGTGAGCGCTTCAAGCCCTCCAACCAGAAGACTAAAGAAAAGAAAGGCTTAAAGAATGAAGGGTTGAGATCTTCTCGCCTTATGCCCTAATAGGCAATTTGTAATTAATAATAAAACTTGATTTTTTTTTATTAATTGTATTGGTATTTAGTCCCATCTGGACAAGAGTGTGCCATAATAATTCGTGCGGTATAGAACCAAAGGCATCGGCTTTACAAAGCCAGACGATATGAAGGTCATGTTTTTTACGATAGGAGTAGTCTTTAATCAAGTGTAGGGTTAAGTTATGTTCGGCACAGCCATCAGGTGCGCTAATTGCCTTCTGGTTTTGAGTTAATAACTTCCCCTCGCTGATCCAATTAAGGAGACTATTGTTCATTAGTAAAGAGAATATTCTATAAGTAGTGTTCATGATGGAGATTGGTCTGCAAAAGTTCGCCTCATGGCTTACTTCAGATTTACCAGATTTAAGGATCAGGCTGGTGCGAAAAAATTTTCAGCTAGAAGAAGATTTAGAGTTTCGTAAGATATTGTTACAAAGAGCGAGAATTAGTTCAAAGTCAGGGGATATTTTTTTTCCAATTAGAAAGGGAAATTTTTGTCTATACCTGGAGCAGTATTGTCAAGTTGAGTGAAGATAAGTTTAATATCATCGATGTTAAAAGAAGAGGAGGAGAAAAGCTCAGGATGAAGTTAAAATCAAAGGTACAACTTGTGGATTTACCAGCAAACAATTTAATGATATCATTCATCGTAGGTTTAGGAGATTCCATTTTATCATTGAAGATTTTAGATGTTTTTTCTTTAGGGCTATATTTATATTTTAGTCTCTTAGAGAATATTAGTTCTTCAGCTATTTTATAATTTTTATGTATAATATCTGATGCATTTTTAATAATGTATTTTTGAGGATTAATGTTTCACTTATTTTTCTCGATCTCGCAAAGAATATCATCACATTCTGTTGCATCTTTGTTTAGATTAATTAAAAGGCTATTGATAAATAGTCGGAATTTCCATACGTCATCATTTGAAAGCCTGTAATTTAGATAATTATCAATAATAGTTTTAATGGGGGAAGTCATAAACGGTATGTTAGGAGCAGTTAGTTTTTTATTTTTAATTAAACATTCAATAAAATGACACATATAGAAAGGAGAGTCTGAAGGCGAAGAACAATGGGGGTAATCCATTTTTTAAAAGAATTTTAACCGGTGACACAACATTTTGGAGATCTAAGGTAGTTTCAAGAATGCTATATGCTAGACTTGAATGGCTGGAGTTGGAAGTGCAATCTAATTGCACCGTAAACAATTTCTGTTTTCATTTTGATTATTAATTATGAATGATTTAATCTTGAAGTTGTCATTCTAAATGTTGGTCATTGGTTTGGATTACCTAACAAGGATAAAGAATAAACATGACATAATCAAAATGAGAAAATTATTCTGCAAGATCTCAAAATTTGCAATTGTTGTTTGTGAATAGAGAAACCCGGGTTGTCAAAAAAACCCAAGATAAAAGGGAACTCAACTTTAATCTAAAATTGATAAAATTACCACGAGGAAAAGGATTATGTGAAAGCCTTTAGATCTCCAAATTGATAACAAATTAGTTAGTAAAGAAAACAAGTTAAACCTCATATTCCGTCAGGGATTGAAGTCTCCTTTTGGTTGTATTCGTCAATAAATCCAATATTCATGACTTCGACTTTATTTGTTGTTTAGTCAGAATTTCTAATTTTTCTGATTTTTTTTATTTTGAAAAAATTATACTTAGAACATTATAGAAAACATAACAATATTAATAATTTCATAAAAAAATAATACTATTAAAGTAATACAACTATAAGAATATTTCTTTTAATAATTTAATCTATATGGAAATTAAGCTTTTTTCGTATTGAAAATTTTGTTCTAATTTAAATATGGAGTCTTTCAAAATAAGTTTCGATTTCGAAATTATTTAAAATTAAGAATGAAGTTCCGGATTATAAAATTCATCTCACCTGTAAGCTATATTATTTTGTAGTTTTTAAATAGTTAGTGCTTATATTTAATTTAATAAATTCATTTAATTGGGGTATTTTACTGATAATTAAACTCAATATTTTGATTTAACTCGATTTTAAAATTTAACAAATTTTAATCTTAGATAGTTTAGATATGTTAGGTTTATTGTTATTAAACTAAATGGTGGATAAATGTTGTTTAACAGATTTCATTTTTATCTATATTTTAAAATAATAAAATACTGTATATTCCATTCAAACAATATCATACAGTTGTATTTATTGGATGCTCTATATATCATATATTGCATAATATAATATATAATAATAATAATATAGAAGATAAACGATAATTTTGCATAGATATTCTACTCAATTCTTTTAATTTATCTCATTGTGATTAATTTTCTGACTAGTGACAAACATCAAAGATTTCTCAATTTGTAAATCATTATTTATTACTCCATTATAAACCTTGGTTATTGTCATTTTCGCTTCTGGCTCAAACAGGACATAATTATTCGACTCTTGACTAGAGTCGAGCTTTAATAACAATCGATTCAACTTTTTATTTACATCATTTATATAATTTTTTAGATACACTAACTCTGTCTCTTTGCGAAGATGAAAATGGTGATAAAATGGCGATGGTCTAGAATAAGGATATGAAAAAAATAATAATAATCAATTAAAAATTAAATAATTAATAAAATATTTAAAATAATATCGAATCATAAATTTATTCATAAATAGCAGAAACGGCCATCCAATACATGTTTAATAAATGCTCTTCATTGTTTTTCTGCCGATTAACCCACATCTTGAAGTCAATAAATGACATTTTAGATTCAAAGGAACAGCCTCTTCTTCCCCGCAGATCCATTTTTAGATAGCCCCAGTGTCCCTCCATTGTATTCGTGTGGCATCCGGTTTCTTTGTTGACATATTCAACTTCGTGGTTTACTGCGAGATGTTTATAATCACAGGAAGGAAGCATACTTAAGTTAAAAGTTGGAGTGTAATACCCGGGCCACATATCAGAGTAAATTGTTGTTCCTGGTTTTATATACTTTTTAATATGTCCAATTAAAGTTTCTCTTGTTTTATCTTCTAAAATAACTGCAAACCATTTATTTGTTATTCGTTCAATGCCACCGAACATCCAAACTTCCGGATATCGTTTTCCTTTGTTGTACTTTGCTTTTTTTGAAATGAGTGTTTCGTCTATTTCGACGATACAATTCGGACCTCCAATTTTGAACTCATCTTCACTTAAATTCAACAAAGAAGTCGAGCAAATTTCGGACAAGAAATTGTTCCAATCTGCCATTGTTTGATTTGATAACTTTAACATTATCTGAACCTTTTTTGTTGGTATGGCCATGACCCAAAAATACGTTAAATAGATTAACTTTTCGAGAGAAATTTTGGATTTAATTAACAATTAAATCCACTTTTTAAAACATTTTTAGATTGTAAATACTCGATTGTTTTCATTCTTTCTTTTGTAATTTCGATTATTTCGAAGAGATTTGGAAGTTTTTTCATTTTAAGGAATCAAAATTTATTATTTTAAATATTTTATTAATTATTTAATTTTTAATTGATTATTATTATTTTTTTCATAATCCTTATTAATTGATTATTATTATTTTTTTCATATCCTTATTCTAGACCATCGCCGATAAAATTATGGATCTGAATAAACAATTCTTTAAAGCATGCAACTTTTCCACAAAATTATAGCATTGTACATTATCGTTTATTCGTTTGTCTTTAAACCAATATTGGTTGATGTGATGTTCTATTCTTAGACAGTTATCATATTGAATTGGTTTAGACTTTCATTATTTTGAACATTTTTAAATTTATCGAATCCAAACTTGGCTCTAAATTTTGGTGATCTTTGTTTTTGGAGTTCTCGATCTATCCCGAGCTTCTGTAATAATTGCAAAAGACTCTTATTTTGACTTTGTGCTCTTTAGATATAACTATCCTCATTGTTTTTTAATCAATTCGTCAAAGCTATTGAAATCCACTTAACATAATACCTTTTTATGTCCTTATTAACGCACGCTAAGAACTGGTCATGCAAGAGCTCTTTAATCTGTTAACCAACATCTGATTGCTGATGTTTTGAATCAAGGGCTGTTTCTGCAAAAGTAGATAGGTGATAAGAAAATTTACTTACTGACTCATTTGGTTTTTGCATTAAATTTTAAAATTTCTACATCATTATTCGCTATATATCAGCTCCAATCAATTTTAAAGCAATTCCATCTTTCAGATGTTTATAATTTAGAGAATGCATTAGGAAGGCAAAAATAAAACAAATTTAGAAATAATAAAAATTTGCAAGTAAAATTTTTTTTTAAATAACACTTAAAATTTAACTCTCATGACTTGTGCTTTTGCAAATTCATGATCTTTCGCCGGTAATTTTTAATAACTTCTAATTAAAATAAGCTGTGTTCCACTGATGCAATTATTATTTGAAAACTTCTCATGTATTTTTTGAATATGGATAATTCTTAATTTGGAGTTGCCGATCACAATTGATCATCAATCTGGCATTCTCGAATTCGATATCTATACAGATTTGGGAATTAATCAACGGAATGATACCGATTTAATATCCCAAAAGTTAAATGGAATAAGTAAATTGGCTAAACCAGGGATGTCCAAATGCGGCCCACTATCGACTCATTCAAATTTTTTTATTTAGCAAATATTGAAAACATTATGTCTGGAAAAGACAAAGTCAAAAGTTTCATTGAATAAATATTGGTTAATTAAATTAATTTTTTTTATGTATGGCTACATATAAAGATTACAATATTTGGAATGTTGTAGTAATGTAAATAAACTGTATTCACATGATTTTGTTTTATATTGTAATTTTTCCATAAATTTAATGGGATAGTACCAAAAAAAATCGACGTTTTTAAAGTATTCACACTCCGACAAGCGCACTATGAAAAAAAGGCTGCAACATTAAAAAAAACCTCTACCCCCAAAAATCTCAAAAAAATTTGAAACCATTCCCTAGGGCCTAGGCTTAAGATATTCTGGTAGTTTTGTGGCCCAGTTAAATATTTAAGTTTGCAATGCAGCTCATTAACTTAAAAGGTTGGACATCCATGGGCTAGACAATTGTCGAAGTTTTCTATTGTTTTGTATGAAGCTGATTAGCACATAGGTTACGTAGATCTTGAAAAGCAACTGAGTCGTGAATGGGTTCGACAATCTTCTAGAAAAATCAATGAAGTCCACCAGCTGATTATAAATAGAAAAGCAATCACCCAAATCAATTCATATCGAGTTCGCAATTTCATTACAGCCTGCCTTCATCACCCCGGCTCCAGTACTATGTCGTTCTGTCGGTTTTTTACAATCAATATATATCTTGCCTCAGCAAAATACCGAAATCGATTTATTTGGGATCGAGCAAAACAGCGGGACCTTTCATTTTCGAATGGCATATAAAAAGATTGCATGGAAGATTGCATGGTATCTTTAAAGGAACCTCGACTTTAGGTTGCTTGATGATCTGACGAATTGTCTCAAAAGTAGTTATTGGTCATTGGCTGATTTCTTATACTATTTTGATTATATTAGGATCTGAAGCATGATTATGCTCTGTAAAATTAATAATAATTCCATCCTGAGCTGTCTCTATTCTCCTAGAACAATTTCTTTTAGACACCTATTTTACGTCTCCTTCCCAACCAAAACATTGCGAAGTGGATATTCTATTTCAAAAATATGATAATTGTAATTCAATATGTAATTCTACTCGTTCCACAACTAAAATTAAAAAAAATTAAATTAATTATTGACGTAATTAAATTCTATCAGGATTTTAAATTAAATTTAATTTTTTAGTTTTGACCCACGCGGCATTTTCTATACACTGAAGGATACTAGTATTTTGGATCTAATTTTTTTATTATTGGGAATGTTAAAGATCCCAAAATTCCAATTCTTTCTCGAACGCTTCGTAACACAGAATAGGGAATTCTTGATACTTTTATTCAAACCTCCGAAAAATACTTTATAATATTTTAATTATTGAGATAAAAGAAATGTACTAATAAAAA
Source organism: Schmidtea polychroa (assembly GCA_959609185.1). NCBI lineage: Eukaryota > Metazoa > Platyhelminthes > Tricladida > Dugesiidae > Schmidtea > Schmidtea polychroa. The sequence goes on from CAUHTR010001153.1 coordinate 70,061, forward strand.
CATTTATTTCTTAAACGACTGTAAAGATAAAATAAAATGAGAATAAATAGAAATATATATATATATATATATATATATATATATATATATATATATATATATTTATACTATGAAATAAACAAAGACAGTTGTGTTTTTAAATATTTATTTAAAATAAAATTTACCAAAACGATGTTGGACAATTTCCGATTTTCAAGTTTCAGTAACTTCTTGGCACTCAATAAGATGGTGCATGTAAATAATGTGTGTACGCGTGCGTGTTGGGTTAGTCTTGTTATATTGCGCGTGATAGGTAAACTTTTCTGTCGTGTCTCTTATTTTGTGACCTGATAAGGATTTACCTTCTGAGATCTTAAGAAAGATTGTTTTTATTGTTTGGACGATTGGACTGAATTTGCTAGCGCTATTTATACCAAATTTCTTAAGTGTTTAATATTAAAGAAATATTTATTTTATTTTTCCTATATCTATTCTTGAACTAAATTGCATTTTATTTACAACCGAGGAATTGGAAATATTTATTCTATTTTGCAAACAATTTTATATATTGATTTATTTTTTATTTATTTTATTTTTCCCATAATGTTAAATTGCATTTTATTTACAGTCGAGGAATTGTAAATATTTATTTTACTGATTTATTTTTTATTCATTTTTCTAAAAGGTTTATGTATCGATTTAAAAAATTTATGTATTAATTTATTTTTATATTACCATTTAATTCATTTTCTTAATTGATCAAATCAGATTATCATATTGAATTTATTGAATCCCGTATCCCCCATATATAATAATTTTACGTGCTTACAAAACTATATTTACAACACCATCCTATACATAAAATAATAATACATACTAATTGTCACGTAAAATTGTCAAATAAAATATAATTACACTGTCACATAAAATTAAATTGTCACACAATAATAAAATTAAATTGTCATATATGAATCGTAGCATAGGATATTGGGTTTGAATTGAATTGAGACTTGAACTATGAAGGTTGCACATGTATATTTACTCTATATCTATTCGGACCAGTTCTGTAATACTTCGCCAGATCGAACTCCTTGATTTCTCGACTCTGTCATCCAACAAATGTATACAATCTAATATCTTGTACATTCCAAAAAGAAGGAATGTTAAAGATCCCAAAATTCCAATTCTTTCTCGAACGCTTCGTAACACAGAATAGGGAATTCTTGATACTTTTATTCAAACCTCCGAAAAATACTTTATAATATTTTAATTATTGAGATAAAAGAAATGTACTAATAAAAACATTTATTTCTTAAACGACTGTAAAGATAAAATAAAATGAGAATAAATAGAAATATATATATATATATATATATTTATACTATGAAATAAACAAAGACAGTTGTGTTTTTAAATATTTATTTAAAATAAAATTTACCAAAACGATGTTGGACAATTTCCGATTTTCAAGTTTCAGTAACTTCTTGGCACTCAATAAGATGGTGCATGTAAATAATGTGTGTACGCGTGCGTGTTGGGTTAGTCTTGTTATATTGCGTGTGATAGGTAAACTTTTTTGTCGTGTCTCTTATTTTGTGACCTGATAAGGATTTACCTTCTGAGATCTTAAGAAAGATTGTTTTTATTGTTTGGACGATTGGACTGAATTTGCTAGCGCTATTTATACCAAATTTCTTAAGTGTTTAATATTAAAGAAATATTTATTTTATTTTTCCTATATCTATTCTTGAACTAAATTGCATTTTATTTACAACCGAGGAATTGGAAATATTTATTCTATTTTGCAAACAATTTTATATATTGATTTATTTTTTATTTATTTTATTTTTCCCATAATGTTAAATTGCATTTTATTTACAGTCGAGGAATTGTAAATATTTATTTTACTGATTTATTTTTTATTCATTTTTCTAAAAGGTTTATGTATCGATTTAAAAAATTTATGTATTAATTTATTTTTATATTACCATTTAATTCATTTTCTTAATTGATCAAATCAGATTATCATATTGAATTTATTGAATCCCGTATCCCCCATATATAATAATTTTACGTGTTTACAAAACTATATTTACAACACCATCCTATACATAAAATAATAATACATACTAATTGTCACGTAAAATTGTCAAATAAAATATAATTACACTGTCACATAAAATTAAATTGTCACACAATAATAAAATTAAATTGTCATATATGAATCGTAGCATAGGATATTGGGTTTGAATTGAATTGAGACTTGAACTATGAAGGTTGCACATGTATATTTACTCTATATCTATTCGGACCAGTTCTGTAATACTTCGCCAGATCGAACTCCTTGATTTCTCGACTCTGTCATCCAACAAATGTATACAATCTAATATCTTGTACATTCCAAAAAGAAGGAATCAGTATGTATACCAATGATAATGATCTAACAATTAAATTTACTGATATTTAGCTAATTTCCGATATTGTAACTAATACATCCGGAATTTTGAAAAATCCATAACTGAATAATAAATTTACCTTGATCTATCCAAGTACATAATTTACATATAGTCTATAAGGTCGTGATTAAATCATCATTAATCTTCATACTTTTTTGAAAAATTGACTTAGAAACATGTAATCAATCATCTTTTCTGTATTACATAATCTTAAATTAATTTTTTAAGTTTCTAACGGTTTTAATGCAGACTATTTTTCAGCAATTTGTAATAATTACTAACGAGACTATTATTTGACACGGATATTAACTTCGTATTAGTATCAATATACTTCTCGAAATAATAGCTTGTTTAAATTTAACAGCTCTTAATTTTGACTTATCTTACACCTATTGACAAAACATTTGAAGTAATCTGCAAGAAATTGTATAGTGTGTCAACATTACTTTACACACACATTCTATCTGCAGCTACAAGCAAATCATCCAAGAAATCATGAATTGACCATTGAAATTTTAAACTAACTTCCACAATAAAACCAAATGAAAGTGTTTCTAATTCTGAATTCTTGCACTCTTTTAATATATTTTTCGAATCCGAATAATTCCAACTAAATTATCTATATGGTAAGTTTTAACTTAAATCCCATTCATATTTAATTTTAGATTTATTATTATTATTGGTATTCTTATTCTTCTTATTATTATTGTTAATATTATTATGACGAGATCTTCCAATAATTGATTGAAAACAGCCATTGTCAATCATTAAGGCAGTAATATCTTGAAACATTGAATTAATAATTATTCTTCAAAAAATAATTGAACTCGAAAGATAGAAATCATATTTTTTGAACCACAGATATTCGAATAACTCCACAAAATAAAACAAAACCACAAGGAATCAAATCGATCATTAAAATCGTGTTAATTCATTTATAATTAATATTTTAATGCAAGTATTACCTTGAATTGAAAGTTCTAAATTAGAATACTAGTATTACTTAAAATGTATAACAGTGACAAAATAAATTTAATACAATATTATTATTAATAATAACAATATTTGTCTTTGAATTTTTGAAACTGTCTATTTGTTTATTATTCTTATCATACAATTAGTGTTTTCTTTTAATTCGTATCTTCCACACTTAAATTCTAATTCCTAATTAATTGTGTTAATCATATAAATATATTGATTTGAATTATTTCAGATTACATACATAACCCATAAATATTCAATTGTAATTAACCTAAAATAAACTAAATTTAAATAGTTTCATTATTCAAGTCAGACGTATAAAAATGAAACATAATTTATTAAAAGAAAAGTATAATTGAAACTATATAATCGTATAATTGAAAGCTATATTCAACTTTAACTAATTCTAACAAATCATCCAGTAGAAATTATTCATAATTAATTCATGATGTCAAACATAATTTATTAATTAATTGTTAATTTTAACTCTGTTAATCAAAGATTTATTGCGATTGCCTTATTTATGTATGAAAATTATAATTTTCAAAAACGGACAAAATTTAAACGACAAAAATTAAGAGAATTCTTGTCTATGGAGATTATTCTTGATTTTAGTGTTGATGTTGGATCACTGATTTTTGAATTATTCCACTTTTTATCATTGATTTTCCAATCGATCTATTCTTTATCATTAATCATGAAGTCCAGTGACTTTCTGAATGTGAATTCATATGGATATTTCTCAAGGAAAACTTGCATCGGTGTGGCATCATTGATCTTTCGATTGGCCCACTTTTTATCATTGAACAGGAATTGTGGTGACTTTTTGAATGTGAATTCATATGGATATTTCTCAAGGAAAACTTGTATCGGTGTGGGATCACACACGTTCCTGTTGTTTTCCTGATCTGCATCTCGAATACCAAGGAAATTAACAAAATTTATTTTAATGACCTGGAAGTCGCTTTTGTCTTTTGTTTGATTAAAATCAAATTTATTGTTTTTCTTTGTGATGCTGAAAATATTATTTGTGCAATTTTGATTTATCATTTCAAATAATTTATGATTTTTGTCGAATGAAATTTGAACAAATTTAAAGGTGGAAATAATTATTTTTCCTGATTTATCATATTGCACAATCAAGTAATATTTAGAGAAAATTAATTACGAAATTATATGTACAGAAATGATGCTTTCATTCTTATCTAGATACTTATAGATGAAATCAAAAAACTTCTAATAGTGCAGATATTCAATGAAGTATTTCGTGTGTGTCTATCAACTACTGAGCCTCGAATCGAATTAATTTGTTATTGAAAACAAATATCCATCATGATAGATTAAAACGTTTCTGGTATTTTTTGTTATTCCAAAAATTTTCATTCAGAACTAATAGCGTAAAAATCTAGGTGAATTCCCCTGAAATTTAATTTTGTATAGTTAATTCTGGTCCATTAACAGGCGTTGGAAACAGATTAAAATAATTTAGTCTGCAATAATAATTTACAGAAAATAATTGAAACAAATTTCTTTAAATACATTTAAAATTCTTAATTCTCCAGAGTTCTCTTTTCATTAAAAAAATTGTATGCCATTTTTTTCAGTCAATCAATTTTTCTGAAAAAAGCTAAATATATTTTAACGATAACAATTATTTATATGTATGCTAATATGCCCTTTTTACTGCTGAGTAAATAATAATTTAACATGCCTAAATAAAAACTACGCGAATTTTGAGACCGCGTATTATTTCATTTTTAAAATAGACTAATACTTCTTGAAAAATAAATTGATATTTCTGTTTATTATTATACAGAATGGTAAACCACGAATATAAACCATAAAATTATGCTTACAAATTATAATGACACGAGTGAAAAATCGCTCGAGTGAGTTAAAATGTCATGCTATCAGAATAGTTATGATGAAATAAGAATTACACACAATCATTCGAATACTGATCTATGTTCTTTGAGATTGCATTTTGGATTCGTTATAATGACATTACATTTCCTTCTTTCTATTGAGAATACAATATGAAGATTCCATTCCATCAGTGGAGTTTTCTTTTATTGGTCTTAATATATGATCTCACTTCCGTAATCTGACTCTTCATCATTTTTTATTGCCGAGTCGCTAACACTAGGTTGTCATTTTTGCACATTTTATTCGGTATTTTTTAAAGTTTAGAAATGAACTGATTTGTTTTTTAAACATTTCTATAACAAATTATGAAATCTTGAATTCAAACATAACTAACGAATAAATTTTCAACTTGGACTAATTGCAATAATAACGAGTTCCTAAAAATTCGATTTTAGATAACAGAAAAATGAAATCAAGTCAAATTAAATGTTTCTATGAAAAATAACGCGAGTTAAAACACATTTTTTTATGATTTTGACCGATAACAAATCTATTAAGTACCCTCTCCCTGCTTAATCATTAAACTTTAGAGTGCAAAAATAAACTTCTATAATCCGCTTCAATTTTCTCTAAAAACGATTTAGAGGGTTTTTCAGACCAATTCGGTTTTTTGAAATTCAAATCTGAGTTTATTAAATTTAAATTCGTTTATTTTTGTTTCAAATTTGTTATAAAAAATTCAAATTAGATTTCTTTAAAATCAAATATGGTTTTATTTAATTAAAATCTGATTTTATTAAATTCAAATTAGATTCTAAATTAAATTTAACACGAAATACAAATAATCAAAAATTTTGAAAACTTTTGATATTTCTTAATCTACAATAACCTCATTAGCGATACCTCGTTGAATATAGAGGAAATTTTGTGTAATTTTAGAATATAAATTGCATTTGTGATTTTTTTAAAGAAAAGTCCACCCCCCCCGCGGAAGAAGAAAGTAAAGAAATAATTTTTTTTTCAAAAAAGGACATGTTTTTTAGCTTTATTTAAAAGAGTAACTAAGCAACATTTATTAAGAAATAAGATACAGGACAGTTAGTAATCTGTATCTGTGCAAAATGTAGAAATGTTTAAAAAATATTTTTTCCTATTGTTGGTGTATGGAGGGGAGAAGAAATTTGTCTTAATCAGACGTACGATCCCATGCATTTGACTCAGACTTGCCCCAACATACATCAAATGACTTCATTAATATTCCCTCATGTGGGCCCGTGGCGATGTTCCACGTTGGTTCTGCCCACACGGGTTGGAGTTGATTAACAGGTGAGCCCCTGCCTTAGGACTACTATTAACCCCCTCACGGTTCAGGTTCTAAAGGTGCCTTAGAAGGACTTACCCATAAGCACATATACTCTCGGGTCGACCCTGGTCCAAGGGGACGACCCTCATACCATGCCATGCATTTAGTTCATCAATCAGATTGGGTATTTCACTCATCACTCTCGCAAAATAACTCGTTAATTATCAAACAATTTTATTAATTATACTACACACGTTAATTTACCAAAACAATAAAACATGTTTCACCAAGATCCAATGTACAATCACTAAAGATGAAGCGAATCTGTCGTGTTCTGGAGAGTCGGCCATCAAATACATCCAACAAGATAGACGGCACTGTCGTTGCCTCGAGGTATTAAAAAACCTCTCTGTCGGCGAACACTTCGTCAATATCCACTGGCAAGCGGCGATCCGCGAGGTACTTAATACCATCGGCCGGTACCACTCGGAATATTTCTTTGGCCGGAATCACATGCGAACTCGAAATTTCTTTGAGTGTGGACTGGGCCACTGACAACGAAGCCTCTAGTGCTGCCATCGCGTCTCGGCGTTTCTGATTTTTGGCGGCCCTGGTTGGCCGTTTCCGTTTGCGAGAAGACGCTTGATTATCCGCGGTAGATGGGGCGGAGGGTGCCACTAACACAGGGGCCAAAATAGGGTCGGAAGAGCCACCTGCCAACGGCTGATAACTAGATAATACCGGGGCTGGAATGGGCGGCAGATAAGAGCCATGCCCTTGACAGTTCGGTGCAGCTGCTTGAGACGTCTAGTGGTGCAGTGGGAAAATATTGGTGCTATCCAAGACGGGGAATTCCCGAACCCGTTTGGTCAGTTCTGCCTCCGTGTAGACTTTGTGGAGGGCTTCGGATTGTGCTTTAATTGTCAACCTTTGACATCGGCTCTCCTCTAGCAGGCTGTCCCTGCAATGCTCCAACCGGAGGATTTTCTTTCGCTCCTCCTTCATCTGTGGCGGGGAGAACCACGTGCCCTCATAGAGGTCAATACGCTTCTTTAGAGCCCCGATATAGAGGTGGAGCTGCGCGATGTCTATATTTTTATCGGCGCAGGAGAAACACGGGCGAAGATTTGTCCCAGAATTGGTTGAAGTAGTCATCTAAAAATCAAGAAGTTTATATTTATATTTTAACCCTTGTTTTTAATCGTCGATTATACGTTCACGACGCTAAATTCATCGTCCCTCTTATACGTAAAATCAGAAATATCTCGCACATGCATCCCGTCGGAAATCTTCAAACCCATTCAAACCTCAAACACTCCAGTCCATTCATCCAATCACTCACAGATCAATGAAAAGAAAAGGAAACTGGGAAATCCTCAGAATAATTTGTCCACCGTAGCGACCCTATCCCTATTCTCGGGGTCTGTTAGTTACTATTCAATACATCGCTATTGATTCTCGTTATCGTCGTCATCTTCATTAATATTATTTAATAATTTATCCAATTTTATTTTTATACCATGTCTTTTCCTCGCAGAGATTATGTGGATTTTAAGTTAATCAGGAAAAACAATTCGATACGGCCAAATGCCCCCTAATATTAACATAAATCAGGTTATTTTGGCACGGAGGCCACAACTCATTCATCGATAAAAAATTGTTATTTATTAGAATTTAAATTCGGATTATTTAAATTATCACCGTAATTGTTGCCATAACGACAGTTGGCTATGTGCATACATGCATTAGTTTTTCTAAGATACAAAAAAAATGGTTTTATCCGCCCTTACCCTTACTCCATTGAGTAATCAAACGAAAAATCTCTTTGCCTGGTGATGTTATGACATCAGAATTCATGTGTGCCTGTGGACTCGATATATTATACTCTGCTATGACGTCAGGGCAGCAATGACTTGCGTATCGGGTTTACTGGCAGACGTGTCTGTGTGTATCCTTGCATTTGCCTGCCTCATTCGACAGCACTCCCACTCGACAGATAAACGAGAGTAATTGGTTAAACTTATTCCAAAAGAGCTATCATGATGTTCTCGACATTTGCTAAAACCGTTATTAGATGAAAAATGGATTTTAGACGCTTAATTGTTTCAGCTATGTTGACTCTTATCGAAAACTAATCGTCTAGTCGATTTGGTACAAGTCATCCCACGATCTATCCACGGAATATCTTTATCTGGATGTTACCCGTTGCCCTAGTGTGGCTGATGCTTAGTTAGACGATATCGACAGATTATCTCCAATAGTGTTAAGGATAATTTTCCTTCAGGGCTCCAGTAAGTAGTTTGATCAATTATCGGGTGATATTTACCTTTCTGTCAGGTTGCCTCCTTATCACTGATAGCGGCGAGTCAATATCGGCGATCGAGTCTACGAGTGCACAGAAGGAAGATGTAATCGCTAACATCCTGGTGATGTACATCTTAGCAAGAATCTAACTTCAAACAAAAATCTCGGATGAGTTCTCTGAATTCCTATGGGTGAATACTGCTCACTATCATTTGGACAGTCGATTGTTTCTTTCGTCGATCAGGACAAAGTGTAATGAGGAATTAACGAAAAGAGATTTAGCCATTGCGTTGGAAATTGGAAATTCGAAGATTTTCCAGAATTCTTAGTCGATGGATTCTCTGCATCCCGTCTGGGTTCTTAACATTTCATGGAAAACATTTTGTGGAAAACAACCGATCATCACTCGGTGGACTATCCTCTCCATACAAAATGACTGTCATACATCAGATGTCCTCACCCCTCCTGACCCACCTAAGAGCGGCAATCATCGCTGCCACCGCCCTTAGACCTCCAGGAAGGACGATTCTATCTCCTCAACCGTTAATCATTAATTTACATAAAAATTGTTATAGAAGTTAAATGGTATAAATAAATAAATGGCTTCATTCTTCGTAAAATTATCTACTATATGAAAAATTACTAATCTGGCGACCACGCCGTCTGAGTTTCGAATATGATGCCGTTCCACGATAGTCATAGTCATTTAACACCCTTTATTTGCTGTGATGCTTGCTTTATCCGGATCCTCAAATCCCATTCCCGATAGCTATGCTCGCAACTTCTGCTAAGGATTTAATGGAATACTCCGCATCATATTGGATTCCCAGACGACATCGTCGCCAGCACCATAGAGAGAGAATACCTTTAGAAATTCGGTAATGTTTATTGAAATGAAATATTTTACTTATTTACATTCATATATAGCATTTTCGCGTTAAATTAGACACTTTCCATTTTAAATTAGACACTTTCGAATTTGAATTGGACACTTTAAAAGTTAAATTGGACATTAGTTATAACACCCCTACTATTTAATATATGTGTTTTTATAGAAATACTTTATATACAGAACATAGCAACTAAATTCCCGCCCAAATATATATAATCGTTTGAAATCATTAATCATGTCAAATGGCCGATATTATGAATTTTCAGACGAATCAAACATTGAAGAAAGTGAAATTGATGGTGCGGATGTGCATGAGAATCGCGAATCTCATATAAAGAAATCGTATGCCAAATCCACCCAGGACGTTAAAATGGTGCTAATAAGCATGGTCACAGTGGACGGGAAAACAATAAGGGAAGCAGCAGCTGCTTGCAGAATTAATGAGAGCACCGCGAGAACGATAATAAACAACTACAAGCGTAAAGGAACTTTTATTGTAGGAAAAAGAGGTGGTAACAATAAAACAAAAATTACGGATAATATACTAGACCGAATTAAATTTTTTGTGGAGAACCATAATCAAACTACTTTAAAAATGATAAAAAACAAACTTGAAGCCAAAGGAGTGTCTTTATCAACCACGTCTGTGTCTAAATGTCCTGAGAAGCTTAGTATTACATGTAAAAAGGCTTCTCGTGAACTTGAACGAGTAAATTTACCAGAAACCATTGAAAAGAGACGACGATACGCATTGGATTTTGCCCGAAATGCTCCCGCGCTGAAAGAGAAATGAATTTTTATAGACGAATGTGGTTTTAATCTACATATTCGTCGAACTACCGCCCGCTCAAAAATTGGAACAAGGGCAAATATCGTAATGCCAACAGTGAGAGGTCGAAATGTAACTGTTATTGCAGCAATGAGTTCAAACAAAATTATTCATAGCCGCATTGTTGACGACAGTACTTGTACAAGTTCAATATTCGGTGATTTTTTAATGGAGCTAATTGCGATTATTCAACGCGATGAGATTTACAATGGTGCATGGATAGTTTTAGATAATGCTCAAATTCATAAAACTGATTATATACGAAACATCTTTACCGACACCGGATTTGTATTGAAATTTCTCTCACCCTATTCATACATGCTGAATCCCATCGAAAATGCATGGAGTAAGTTGAAGAGTTTCGTCAAGAATATTTTATCATCGAATGTGGATAATGTAAATCTACGGGATATTATCTGTAATGGCTTGAACAATATTAACCCGGGTGATTGTTGTGGATATGTTATGCATATGATGAAGAACATTTCAAAAGCAGTGGCAGGAGAGCGATTTAAAATTTGAAAGATCATGTTTGATTAAAGTCGTCTTATTTGAAATATAAATTCACGTCTTTTACAGTTTTATAACTAATGTCCAATTTAACTTTTAAAATGTCCAATTCAACTTTTAAAGTGTCCAATTCAACTTTTAAAGTGTCCAATTCAAATTCGAAAGTGTCTATTTAAAATGGAAAGTGTCTAATTTAACGCGAAAATGCTATATAACAATCATAAAATGCATATATCTTACTATAATTTCGTTCTCGTGAGTGTTGAAAATCGAGTTAAGTTTTCCTGTTACAGTATATCTTTTCCTGATGAAACTCTGAAAATAGTTGGCCAATGGATATAGGCTCGGTGAAAATTGATTCTTGTAGTATTCGGTGCTCTGTAGAGTTCGAGTTAAGTGACTTGCTGTAGAGTAGTAGTTAAACTGTAGAGTAGCGATTAAAAGTGGTTCCTGCAATCGTGGATTAAAAAGTGGTGGTTTATAACTTAAAAATTTTACCTGCAATCGTGGATTATAAAGTGGTGATCTTCTATTTTTCCACGTTGCTTATATATTGTTTTTCGTCCAATCAGGACACGACTTGTGTGTATTATTATTATTTATTATTATTTTCATGTTTTTTAATGTAATATACTAGATTTTTATGACTTCTTTTATTTTTATTATCGTTTTATTTATTTTCCTATTTTTTCTTATTTTTCTCCTGTTTTTCCCTGCGAGTTTATGGCTATTTGGTATAATTTTTTGTTTTAATTATTCTAAGCGTTTATTTGAAAAATGATTTTATTTCTATTTATTTCCTGATTCTGTTTATCTTCCTTAAATTCTGTTATTGAATAAGATCATAAGCCATTATCAAAATTTTATTGTTCGCAAAAGAGGATATTGGATAATGTTTGATTAATGTCGTGTTCATTTCACCGTCTGCATTGCTGAATTCTTTTTTATTGTTATGTATGTTGGGTAGTTTTCCTTTTCTATCTTATTTTTCGTCTTATAAATTTTATTATTTTATTAGTTATTTTTATTTCCTTTATATTCTTATTTCTTTTATTGTTTTCCAATTTAGTTATTCTTATATTTCTCCGCGATTTTTGTGAAATTTATTTTATCCCCTTTATTTATCCCTAACCCGATTTCCAACACTCTCGAGGTTTAGCCCAACACTATGAACTTCAGTTTCAAAAATTCAATTTTTCTCGATTTCGCATGAAGTTCCTCCATCAGTTTTACAGCACATTCAACAATTTCGTTAGATCTGGGAATGCCAATTAATGACTTCTCGTCTGACCAATGCGTCTTTAAATACTTAATTGCCTTGCATTTTATATTGTTGAGTGAGGTAAACAGTTCTTTGAATGACGCTTCATTGTAGTGTTGCAAATGGAATCAAACATTTGCCCATTCGTAGCAGATGAAGTCGCATGCTGGAGCGAGGATGCTGCGCCACTCTGGTATCAGAAATAATGCTATAACATCATATATCGCATGTAAGTTTCATCTTGCTTGGTGTAAATTTTGGGAGTTTCTTCCAGCTGCTTTGTAATGACGATATGCCTGACATAGTTCATATATGAATTTCAAACCCTCTCGCCATACAGGATTCTCGCCTGTATTAACATTATCTGTCGCAACGAGGCGGTAATGAGCTTGACATAGTTTTCTGTTAATTTGTCAATGAAGGAATAGTTGAGTTTTGGTGGAAGAAGAGGTTGTCGACTCCACTGAAGAAGCAGAGGTTTCAGAATCCGAAGAATCCGAGACAGTTTTATGTGTTTGTGTGGGTTGAGATTGAAAAGAGCTTGCTTGAGGTTTAGTTCCTGATAGTCGGATTCGTTTTCTTGGGTGGAATAACCAATTGAATAAGCAATCTTTCCTCCACTCTTAACTTGCCTCTGGTAGAGCTCTTTATCCTCAGTGCTTTTCCATTTTCCATTAACGTTGGTGACATCAAATAACTGAGAAAGTGTTGCATTAAATTTATCAGACTGTTTCTTTTTGTTTTTGTCATATAGATCAATCAGACTATTGAGTTTCTTTCTGATGAGTGCTCTGGATAATAGTGGAAAGTCTAGAAAGTCTAGGTCCTACACGTATGTTTGTTTATATATATATATATACAGGTAACCCTCGATTAACACGGTAGTTTGGTTCCAAGAATACTCCGTGCTAATTAAAATCGTGTTAATCGAGACTAACAATTAATACAATTCATGGGGTTTGGTTCCAAAAAATTTAAAAAATGATTTATGTTTTTGATAGTTTTTATTATTTTCATGCATCCAGTACAAAAAAAGGAAGATTGAAATACAAATAGACTTGAAATCAAAATTTAACAAAGAATAGTAAAATAAATTAATTCATTTTGCATAAATATCAAAATAAAAATATGGCATAATTTAACAAATTCCATAATAATCACTTTCAACTTCATCATCACTCTCAAAATCTCTGAAAAAATATGTAATGTGTGGCTGATTCATTTTTACTGGTGCTTCTTCATCACTTGAATAATGTTCTGACACTTCATTAGTCGCTTGTGGTTTCTGGATTATGGTTATAAAATCAGTGAGAAGAGCCTGTTTTTGATTTTTTTTAAAGTTCTTTCTCGACTTCTCGGTAAGGAGCTAAGCATTTTTCTATCTCGCGTTGAATTTTCAGACTACGTCCATTGACGGATCATTGTCAAGGAAATGGTTTTCTAATTTTTTAGCCATCTCAAATCCTTCTCTTAATGATTTGAGTGTGAAGTTTTGAATTTTGAAACCGTGTTAATTGAGGGTTTTCATCAATTTTGAAGCCGTGTAAAATCAAAACCGTGCTAAAAAATATCGTGTTAGACAAGGGTGTGCCGCAATATTTTAACCGTGTTAAAGCGAAATCGTGTTATTCAAGTACCGTGTTAATCGAGGGTTACCTGTATATAAAAATTATATAATCTGATTGGCTGCCGTATGTACTTATAATTCTGTTTTTTGTCAAATGGATGAGGTGGAATACAGAAGTGTGATAAAATTCTATGTGGTTTTAAAGAAGTAGTCTGGTGAAATATTTCGTGATTTGGCAACAAATGTCCTTCTTGATCCACAATATATCGTTGGATGTCATTATTCATTATTCATGGCCATGAAAGTGTGCACCAGGATTATTTCAATGTTGGCAGACCAACTGATATTTCTGATAAAAAAATTATGCAATGTGAGGCGATTATTCGAGCTGAAAGACAAATTAAGGTGGGTGAAATAGCAGAATTACTTAAAATAAGTGTTGGCAGTTGTCACAACATCATTGGGAAATTAGGCTATCGCAAATTATGCTCACGATTTGTTCCAAAGTTTCTGTCTCCTGGCATGAAGGAGATTCGCATCAACAGCACATTTTCAAATTTGCAACTGTTGAATCAGTATGGTGATGCATATACCTCTTTCATTATACTTACTTGAAACCAAACGGGAATCATCTGAATGGAGACATGTAGAAGAGAAACTTCCTCTAAAGATGAGAAGTGGCACCTCACATAAAAAAGAACTGATGCTCTCAGTGTTTTGGGACAAAAGTGCAGTCATTCACCTAGATTTCTTGCCTAATGGACAAACATAAAATAGTCAATACTGTTAGAAGATGGACGAACACTGAAGATTTTAAAACTTAAACATAACATAATAGGAACAAATAAATATAGAATAAATATACATGTATCTATGTGATTAATTGGATAAACATTTTATTGTGATTATTAACAATTTCGAAGTGATTAATTTACGCTATCAAGCTGGAATTATATATTTTGCTTTTATTGATTTATGGGTTAATTATAATATACATTTGTCGATAATAAATAAAGGATAAAAAATGATATTTATTTGTTATTATTGTTCTTTATTATTATTTATTGTTATTATTTATCATTTGTTGTCTGTTATTAATATTATTATTATTATTTTGGTATTATCTGTCTTGGTATTATTATTTATATTATTATTATTATTAGTACACAGTGGCGCAATCTGATTTACCTTTTTGGTAACACTTTGTTTGCACTAAGTACAAGAGTGTGTTCATTGATTGTTCGGGAAATGTTTACAATTTCTACAATTTTATATACCTTTCTGGTAGCAGTTTGTTTGCACTAAGTGCAAGAGTGTGTTCATTATCTACTTGTCAGTTTGTTCGGGAAATGAATTTCGATTAAATCGATTAAAAATATTTACAATTTCTATTAAGAATTTATTATTTTATTACAAAAAATTGAATATTATAAACTTGGAAGAGAAAATAAACATGGCCATTAAAAATCTGGAGGATAATAATATTGTAAGGAAGTGTAATTCACCTTGAAATACCCCGTTAGCGTGCGTTTGGAAAAAAGAAAAGAAAGATATCAGACTCTGTTTGGACTTTAGACAAGTTAACAAAATTACTGAAAGGCAAGCGTTTCCGATGCCCAACGTCGACGAGATCTTAGATGCTTTGCATGGGACTAACTAATTTAGTTCTATTGACCTTCGAAACGCATACTATCAGGTAAAGCTGGACAAAGAATCACAGGAGAAAACATCTTTTTCAACGAAAGAGGGTGATTCTGTTTCAACCGAATGACGTTTGGCATCGCGGCGGCACCAGGAAGCTCATAACGAAGATATTAAAAGATTTATGGAAAGACGGGTTAATGTTTTATCTGGATATATTAATTTTTAAAAAGACAATGGAAGAACACTATAAGCTGCTGGAAAGAGTATTGCAGAAAATCCAGGAAGCAAAACTAAGAATTAATCCAGAAAAATATCAAATATTGAAAAGCGAAAATATTTTACATTTCTAATAATCCAAAAGTAACTCGATATGAAAAATAATTATAAATTACAAATGTTTTATCGTTATATTTGATAATTTAAAAGGTACATAATATGGAAAGTTAATAGTAATATTTTTAACACTATTTGCTTCATTATGATCCAGTTGAAAGGAATAAAATTTGTGCTTATCTATAAAGTAATATAATATACTAAGTGAGCGGTTCTGAACCCATTCCTTAGTTGTACCCCAAAGAGAAAAAGTATTTTTTGTGCGTACCTCTACCTAGAAAAACATTTATAAATATTTATAAATGCACTAATAACATACAATTATATGCGTAATGAATACTAGTACTAGTTGTAAACAAATGAAAATTTATCAATGCGAACACTGGGCTTGTTTTGAGCTGCAAAATTTTGCAAAGTCAGGAGTAGATGGATTGGGCACCGCTGGCACAGGGCACCGCTGGCACAGGGCACCGCTAGCACAGTACCCTCCCCCCGGACGGAAAATTTTTAAAAAAAATTTTTTTCAAGGTCAAATTTTAAACAAAGACATATGCCTCATCAAGGTCATTGAAACAAAGACCATGACTCACCCGATGACTCATCAAAATTTTCAAGGTCATTTAAACAAAGGCCATGACTCATCCCATGACTCATCAAGGTCACTTTCAAGGCCATATGCCTCATACTATGACTCATCAAGGTCACATGAGTCATCCGATGACTAATCAAAATTTTCAAGGTAATTTAAACAAAGACTAAGACTCATCCAAGGTAATTCTCAAGGGCATATGACTCATACTATGACTCATCAAGGACAAATTTTTCAAGGTCCAGTGACTCATCAAGGGGGAAAAATTTTCAAGGTCATTGTCAAGGTCATCTGAGTCATCCGATGACTCACCAAGGACATTTTCAAGGGCGCATGACTCATTCAAGGTCATTCCCACGGTCATATGAGTCATCACAATGAGTCATCAAGGTCATATTATTATTTTTAAAAAATATTATTATTTTTATTATTATTTTAAAAAATATTATTATTGTATTATTATTTTTTTTCAAAGTTCCCGCCAACGAAAATTATTCAAAGATAGCTCATTTTAAAGCTTAATCCAAGACCTTTCGATTATTATTTCTAAAGATATTATTATTATTATTATTATTATTATTATTATTATTATTATTATTATTATTTTTTGAAAGAATGGCGGTCGAAATGAATTTGCGATGTGATGTAGATTGTGATCAGAAATTCTGTCTTACATCTTTTCGAAACATTAACTTTGTGAAAGGCGATCTCATTTATACTGGTTTCAAAGGAAAAATTCTCGATAAATTAATCGTATCGATTGTCACGGAACTTTCACAGTTGTTGCCATCATTTTTCATGATTATGCATGGGATCGAGTCTTCTAAATTCACAGATAAGTTCGTCGATAAAAACAACGATATTGTATTATGTATTCGTGCGGAAATAATATTGAATCATGCTATGTCGGATTTTTCAAATCGATTTGTTTGCAAAACGGAAATCAGAAATTATTTAATTGAAGAATAATCCAACAGATTTTCTAAGTTGTCCGAATTAAAACATCAGGGTGCTTTGGCGTTTATTTCATGGATACCAGAAACAATGAAAATCAATAGTCGTATGATTATGGCTGCTTTAAAATCTGACGTTGGAATGGACGTGATCCCTGATTGTCGATCGCAAGTTTATCGTGCACAAATGGAAGCAGCTCGATTAACATCTGAAATTGGACGTGACAGTGAAATGGACAAGACATTATTCAAAAATN
>CAUHTR010001154.1:0-88444 GCA_959609185.1 Schmidtea polychroa
TTTTTGTATATTTTTGAATAAATCGGTTATTTGTATTATTTATCTCTATTATTTGTATATACGTATTTGAATAAATCTGAAATATTTTTAATTTACTATTTTTAAATATTATTAAAAGTTTGCGGCCTCCGTCATATTTAGTTAGCTCATGTGGCCCGTGGTGCAAATTGAGTTTGACAGGCCTGCTCTAAGACTATGTTCTCTTAATTTAATTTTGAAGGAAACTAGTAATTGTTGATTTTTAGGGGGGAAATAATTTCATTATAATTTTTACGTAGCAATTAAATTTATTTATTTTTTAAAAATTAAATTGTATTTTTTAATATCATTTCCTGGTGACCCCCAGTTGATTTTATATTATTGTATTCGTATTTGTCCCATAATTTCCTTTTCGCACATATACCCGCTTCCGCGACAATGTCAATTTTTCCAAATTTTTATTTTACTTATACATGCTGTCCCTTTTAACGATTCTTTTTGCATCGCTATAAACAAGCCCCACCAATATTTAGTATCAATTGTTATTTATTATTATTATTATTATTATTATTATTATTATTATTATTATTGTTGTTATTAATAATGTGTTTATTACACAAAGTCCATAGGTTCTAGGACAAAATGTCACCGGACAAAATGTCGTTGCCAAAATGTCATGGACAAAATATACATATTCAGAGTTTATCCGACAAAATATTTGGTCCCCCTATGGGTATTGGTCGCAAAGGTACTGATCACACTCAACATGTCGCAATGGTATATTATCAACAACATTTATACCATGACATTTTGTCCATGATATTTTGTCCATGACATATTGTCCACGACATTTTGTCCAATAACATTTTGTCCACGACATTTTGTCCATGATATTTTGTCCATGACATATTGTCCACGACATTTTGTCCAATAACATTCTGTCCACGACATTTTGTCCAATAACATTTTGTCCAATAACATTCTGTCCACGACATTTTGTCCGGCCACCGGTCCATATATTGACAATTATTATGAGGGTCTTACATGAAAATAGAATTTTCAAATGTATTCCAGCATATTATAATACGTTAGTAATTTTCTTAGAAATCTTTGATTGAAATGTACAGCGATGTATTGGATGAATTGGGAACCTTCGACATGAGCCATAATGCACAAGTCAGTAACTGAATAGTCGGTTAAGCGATTGAAATATGTATATGTAGGATTATTTACCAAGAGTTGTTGTGGTTGGAGAACAGAGTGCAGGGAAAACGTCTGTGTTGGAAATGGTAGCTCAAGCTCGGCTTTTTCCTCGAGGAGCCGGAGTTATGATGACTCGTGCACCTGTGCAAGTCACATTAGCTGAAGGTCCATATTCAATAGCTCGTTTTGATGGTGAAAATGGTCCAGAATTCGATCTGAGTACTGAAAAGGGCCAATCAGCTCTGAGAACTGAAATAGAAGCTCGAATGAATTTCCTCGCCGAAAAAACAACTATATCCAAACAACCAATATCAGTATCTGTTCAAGGTCCAAATATCCACAGAATGGTTCTGGTTGATCTTCCTGGTATTATTAATACTGTTACTACTGGAATGCATGCAGATGCAAAGGATGCGGTTCAATCCCTAGCAAAACATTACATGGGCAATCCTAATGCAATAATTCTGTGTATCCAAGGCATGGAGACATTTATTTGTATCATTTTCAACTGAGCATTGTTTAGATGGCAGCAAAGATGCAGAATCAAGTAGCATTGTCGACCTTGTCTCATCTATGGATCCGTTGGGCAAAAGAACGATTTTTGTAATGACCAAAGTCGATTTAGCGGAATCACAAATGTCAAATCCCAGCCGAGTAAAGTTCATTATTTTATTCGAATATTCCACATCTAATATCTTAATTTGTTTTAAATTCTGTTTAACAAATTATATAAAATTATGAATGAATTGTCATTATTATATGAAATTAAACGATTGCCTATAAGAATTCATAATATTTCTTTTAAGATTCGGGATATTCTTTCTGGAAAAGTATTCCAAATGAAAGCTTTGGGATATTTTGCAGTAATTGCAGGAAAAGGTTATTTATTAATATTTGTTATTATTATTTATTATTATTATTATTTATTGTTATTAATTATTATTGTTTAATATATTAATTATAATTAATAAACAA
The DNA here is from genome assembly GCA_959609185.1 of Schmidtea polychroa. Lineage (NCBI taxonomy): Eukaryota > Metazoa > Platyhelminthes > Tricladida > Dugesiidae > Schmidtea > Schmidtea polychroa. Next base: position 2,158 of record CAUHTR010001154.1, read on the forward strand.
TGTTCTCATTTTCATTATTATTTATTAATTTTTATTAAATATTTTTATTATTTATTATTGTTAATTATTATTATTATTATTACTTATTATTATTATTATTATTATTATTATTATTATTATTATTATTATTATTATTATTATTATTATTGTCTTCGTCTAAAACAATCAAAAGAATTTCTTTGTAATTAATCGCATCACACGCTCTATTTGTACAAGACCATTGTTTGTTAAACCATTTAACGTGTCCAATAACTTGAGATTGAGCATGATTGAATTGGAAACATTGGATAATTGTTCAACACTTTGGTGAATAAACATTGAGAAATTGAATTAATGTCAATTAGAAATTTTCCATTAATAATTTGCAACGATCTTGTTGAGCCACGATCACATGGACAAATTTCACTGCTGAAAAGACATATCTTCGCACAACAGATACAAAACGCATGTGTACAACTTTCCAATATTACCTTCGCTATATTGCAGAATACAAATCACTTGATTTAACCAAACAAAACTATTTCCATCTTTCCGCATAACAAATCTCTTTTAACAAAACTTCTTCGAACCAAAATAATCAATTTTAATCTACAATTCTAATATAAAAATTACAACTAAAAGTAAAAACCTACTTCTCGCGTCTGTGTGCGCACACTAACAATTATTATTATTATTATTATTATTATTATTATTATTATTATTATTATTATTATTATTATTATTATTATTATTATTATTATTATTTATATTAATAATATTTATTTATTTATTATTTAATTTATTTGAATTATTATTTATTGTTATTAATTAATATTGTTTAATATATTTAATTATAATTAATAAACAATGTTCTCATTTTCATTATTATTTATTATTAATAATTTTTTGATTTATTTATTATTTTTATTAATTTTTTTTATTAATTATTATTGCGTAATATTGTTAATTATAATTAATAAACAATATTTTCATTATTACTATTACATATTTTTGTTTACTATTAATTTGGTTTTATTTATTATTATTAATCATTATTATTTATTAATTATTCGTTTTAATTTAGATTTATTTATTTATTATTTTTATTTATTAATTTTTATTAAATATTTTTATTATTTATTATTGGTAATATTATTATTATTATTATTATTATTAATTATTATTGTTTATTATAATTAATAAACAATATATTCATTTTCCTTATTTTTTTGATTTATTTATTATTTTTATTATTTATTTATTATTAATATTTTTTTTAATTATTATTATGTAATATTGTTAATTATAATTATAATTTCCATTATTATTATTATTATAAAGTGCTGATTTCTTGGTAGCAGCATTTATTATTTAAAACAATAAAATGACAATTTAAGCCTTTTGCTGCAAATATTGTATTTAATGAAAAAATTTTCGAACTGTAAGATAGTCCTTGTCAAAGATCTATTACTAAAAGAAAGTCAAACTTGAATAAAACTCAAAAATGTTCTGAACCAATAACTGAAAACGAACGAGCTTATTAGCTCTAAAAAATCATTTGTTTCTATGTCAGTTATTCGAAAAGTAACCTAAAAGACTCATTTATTACATTTATTTAAAAAAACTCAAAATTTTCCACTTGGAATTAGGTGATTTTTAGGATTGATATCACTGGTCAAAGTCGACTCCACCCTTGAATTCCCAGTACTAAGTATGTTCTCTTCAGCCCCAATTGCTGATAATAATCTGTTATTAGTGTGAAATACCTTTGTGAGCATAAACCATTTTATAGAACCAATTTAGTTTGAAGCGGTTGGCAGAAGAAGTACGAGGAAAATATGATTATGGGTCTTTAAACCTTTCATAACATTGATTAAAATTTTCTGGTCTAAAGAATGGATTATTAAACTATTACGAGTTTTTTTAACAATACAATTATCTCTTACTTGTTATGATTATTAGAAGCTACTAACACATCTTCTAAATTATTTTTAAATCCGGTTCAAAAGTTAACGTCATAATCCCAAGTAATTATTTAATGAAATATTGTATAATTTTCAAACAAATTTACAGCGTTGAATAAAATATTTTCAAACCCATTTATTAAAATTTCGATATTTAAAATATATTTATTTAAAAATTATTTACTAATAAAACTTCTTTTAAAAAGCTTGTTTAATTTTTCAATTTAAAAGTTATCTTAATAGATCATTGAAATATTTAATTCTCAGCTGAAAACACCTCACAAAGATGACAGTAGTTGTTGTGTTAGATCGATACTGGGAAATTAGTTATTCAATTTTATACCTTACTTTTGTAAATTGTTTTTCAATTTATGTCAATTTATGAAAATCAAATTCAATTTTCTCTCTTAGGAAACAAGGATGAATCCATAAAAGATATTCAAAAATATGAGGAATCATTTTTTGAAAAATCACAGGTTTTCCGTGAAGGTGTTTTACAGCAAAATCAATTGACGACTGCCAATTTAAGTAAAGCCGTTTCCGATAAATTTTGGGAATTGGTCGAAGAAGCTGTTGAACAGCAATGTGATACGTTTAAAGGTAGGTTTTCCTATCTTATAGCATAATTTTTAAATTACATGTCCACACGAGATATCACTACGTAATATTATCGAATATTTATTAAGCTTTGAGGTTTAATCTCGAAACTGAATGGAAACATAAATTTAAAGGAATTAGAGAGTTGGATCGTGTTGAATTATTTGAAAGAGCAAAAGGTGAAATATTAGATAACTTACAAAAATTCAGTCTAATTGATGGTCATAAGTGGCAGGATCTACTTTCCGATTCTTTATGGGAACAAATCAAAGATGATGTTTTTGAAAATATATTTATCCCTGTCCATCAACTTTCATCATCTACTGGGTATTGTTTATTTTATTATAATGAACATTTATTAACCTTTTTTATTTGATAATTTGCAAATATAAATTTTAGGATGCTCGAATACACTAAATGTCCAATAAACTTATGTAAAAATCATTATTAATTTTTTCACTAAAAGTACAACTAAATGTTTCCTCAACCATTTTTAATTTTATTATGATTTATAATTTTTATTTATTACTACGAAATAAATTATTATAAATATTTTATATTTTTTGATTATTATTGTTCAAAAATTTATTTTTCTATATAACACAAAATTTTCAACTATAGTCATAATGAAAATAAATGAAATGAAAACAAAAACAAATCAAATGTGAAAAATAAAGGACTTTTCTGACAGATTTCTTATAGATTAAAGTAGAGTTTTCAATATTTTAATTGATTTTGTCAATATTATAAAATAGATAAAATTATTAGATATATTGACAAAATTATTAGAAAATTGAAAACTATAAATAACACGAATTGCATCAATTCATTTAAATTTTGACTTTTGATCAACGTTTTTTCCTATTTAACACAAATTTTCAGCGTTGCTCTTTCCTATCTAAACCACATTTGTTAAAATATCGACGAAATAAATATAAATTTTTAAAAAAGTTCTAATTGAAAATGGCTTTAACCTAAAACTTCGTCTCTACAAAAATCCGAAATTCATTAAAAATGAACCTGTTTAACTTAATGTATCCGTAACTTTTTTAAAAATATACAATTTTTAATATATTTTAACTATAATATAATTAGAAAATGTACTTCCAAAATGGACTTCCAAATAATCCAAATTACTTCTATTTTACTAGTATTTATCTATCAAAGTGTTTAGTTATTCAATAAAATAATTCTTAATCAATTACCATAGATACAAAATACCGAATTTTAATATTATTTAACATCCGGATATTTGTTTTTTTTTGCGTTTGATAATTCGATATCTTTCAAATAGTATTTTCTGATAATAAAGCCCTAGTGATTGTTGATTTTTATGTGTTTGTACCAGTTAGCCTAAATTTGCGTCGAAAATAAATTTTTTATTATTATATGAATAAAACATAAAACACGTTTTCTATGATTATGATACAATATACATTTACTCATTAAGTTTAAAATCAGATTAATTTAATTAATTTCCAGAAACAATCAAAGGAATTTTCTTCTTCTGAATATTGCATAGAAATTCACATTTTAATTTTTTTTTAAATATTTGTGTGGTGCCTATTAAGGACTTTTGCTCTTATACTGAAAATAGTAAATATGAAAATAACCTTTTGTCAGAATGAAAATAAATGAAATTTCATCAGAAAAAAAACAAATGAAATATGGCCAAAAAATAAAAAGTTTCACTGATAATCGGAAAAATGTGAAATAATAATTTATCGAGTACTTTTCCATTTGATTTTTTGGCGGAGTCCAGAGTTCCCCATTTCATGTTAATTGGTTAATAACCATTGGAAAGAAAACTATCCATTGACTTTGTTGTTTGAATAAAAACTGTACGATCTGTTGTCAATGTAGCAGTACTAAATTTGTATTCTGCTGGCAAAAAACGTAAAATTAGAAAGTTGAATATACCGGACGTTTGTTCTAATTGTAAGAATAAAGATTCTATGTACGAAATATTAAATTGGTGTGCGTTATACAAAAATACATAAAATTTATTGTAAAAAAAATGCAAATTATTAGAAATTAATTAAAAACTAATTAAATATTCAAAAATGTAAAAATCAATAATTTTTGAGCGGGGTGGTCACCAGTAGTGGTCACCAGTAGCAAATAAAGGGTCAGAGGCGTATAAAATAATATGAAGAATAAGAAGTCCCTAGTAGGAGCTGAAACCAAAAAAAACAACTTAATTAATAAATCTTATTAATTATTCAAGAAAATCCATAAATCAGTGGAATAAATTAGTGTAAAACCAATTCCAAAAATTAGTATTTGCCACTATATACTGTGCGAGCAAAGATATTCATTGGATAAAATTAAATGCGATTTATTTAAAAAAAATAAACCAAGCCAAATTGTATTTCGAGTGGTAAAATCCTTTATATATCTACTCCAGAGTGTTGACAAAATTGTTTGAAAGAAGTGTATAATGCCTAGTTAAGGTACTGTGCACTACTAGAGATATTTGTAATTAATACTTGCACTGCAACCACTCGTATTACTTTATAAGTATTTTAACGCAAGATTTTACACTGAATGGCCTGAATTGATTACATTCATATAGTTTTATGTGCCGAAAATTTGAAAATAATACAGCATACAACATTTGTCAGAAAAATTTTATTTAGAACTTTTTCATAAATGAAACAAAAACCATACAAGCAATATTAAATAATTTGAGACGCTAGTGAATAAATATTTGGAGCTGTTTAAAAATATATAAAATTTTTAAAAATGGAGCTATTTTAAGTTTGTTAATTTAATTTTTGAAATTAATAAAATATATTTCTTTTCTTTTCTTTGACTATCGATCAATATTTTATATTTAATTCGAATTTTCAGTGTTTTTATAACATATACTTGAAAAAGGAAGTACTGAAAATTCCTGATAAATGTAAAACAAGATATTGATCTAGAAAGAGAAGCAATAATATTGGAAATTAAAAACGATCAATGATGGGGAAAAAATTAACGAATAAAATTAATTTTCAAAAATCTGATTAAAGTGTTTATCCGATCATATTTGTGAAAGTAATTAACGAATTTCTTTTAATTTATCTTAACTTTTTGGGTTTGATCAAAACATTGAATTAGTTTCATTGCATTTTAATTAATAAAAATAGTGAATTTAGATATATTAGCTATAATTTTAGATCATATTACACGACAATCGATATTAAACTTAAAAAGTGGGTTGAAACAACGTTACCCCTTGAAACTATTAAAATTGGTGAAAAGGTTTTCATAAACCAATTGAAACTTGTCGAGCAAACTAACGAGAATAAATCGGAAGATCTTGCTTTATTTAAACCATTAAAAACGGAAGTGTATAAAGAAAGTTTTGATAGATATCATTGGGATTCAAAAGCTCAGTCGGCATTGGTTAGTTAAAATCTATGATCATGAAAATCATATTTAACAATAGAAAATTATACAATCTGAAGCTTTGAATGATGCTACTATAAAAACAAAACCGGATTGGGAAACTGCTGTTGCATTTCTTGTTAAATCGTTGGAGTATCAACTGAAGAAAAGTAGCCTCATAAATTAAACTGTTTCTGAAATGCAATTTTTCTAGCTCAAAAAATTAAAGACAGCCTCAGAGGTCCTGGAGCTTTTAATTCTTGGTTTAGTTGGTCATCGAAAACAGATATTCAACAGAAGCGAAGTTTTGTTATGGATGAATTGAATAATATATTTCAAAGTGATCCTGTTCGTTTGCTATTGAAATCCTGTGAGATTTATTTATTTATGTCTAGAAACACAAAATGGTCCTTGCTCCAGATGAGTTGACAGCTATTAAAAGAAATCTACAACTGAAGAAAGTTAACGTTGACGCAGATTTTGTAAGTCAATTCAAAATTATTAATTTTCACCATCTCAATTAATCAATAATAAAAATGACAATTGGCCAATTAAATCCTTTTTGGAATATCTAATTTTTAAATTAGCTTGCCACTCTTATTGGCTGATTTTCCCGCTACTTCTTCTGTTAGAGATTTTCTTTGAATTCCTCGAGTAGACAATATACTTTACAAAAACCCTAAAAATATATTCGATTCGAATATCTTGTTGTCCATTTCGTGCAAACCATTTTCTCGGTATAAAGCAAAGATTAAAAACATTTGAATCATCATTACCTTGTTTCAAGGTAATTTTATTACCAATGAGAACATTTAATCTCTATTGTATTATTATTTATTTATTATATTATACATTAATATTTTTAGTTATAATTGTAACAATTATATAATTATTAATAAATCTATAACAATATTCTTATTAAAAAATGCTCAATTATCATTGACAATTGTAATTAAATTTAAAATATATTCATTAAATTATTTGACAGAAATCAATTAATAAGGATTATTTTTATAATCGAAAATTATTTCATTTTATTCAATATATACTTTAGCAGCAAAAGGCTTATATTATCATTTACTTATTTAACATTTAATTAATGATGTTACTGAGAAATTCATCACTTGATACCTATTATTATTATTATTACATTATTATGTATCATTATTATTATATAAATAAAACTAATTAGAATTGAAGTTGTTAAGTTATTATTTCAAATAAAATTGTACATAATTAATGTAGATTAGTCTTTATCACTAATGTGAATAATCGTGGGATATTCTAATAATTTACCTATATTGCATTGATAATATTGCAGTAGATTTAATTTACCAAAATGATTTGAAATATATGTTTATATAAATGTTGTCAATGAATTAAGATAAAAGAAACTTGGATCATTGTCTACCGAGAGCATCTGTACAATCAATCCCTGTCGATTGCAAAGGATTGTATGAAAGGCTACTATCATTACCAAAACGATGTTGATAACGGTGGATTTGATTGTCGAGATGTTGTTATGTTTTGGCGGTTATCTAAAATGCTCCAAGCTTCTGCAAGTGCTCTTCGTATGCAGATTATCAATAATGAAAGTAATCATTTGATGTTTTATAAATAAGTAAATAAATTATAAGGTGGAAGACAAAATATAGGGAAAAGTTTGAAATGCATTTTTGTTTGTGTCTTCCTTGCTATATCTACATAGGAATTAATTGTATTACTTGTGGGCACTTCTGGGTGATCAAAACATATCACATATTTTTGTTACATATAGTTCCGCATCATTATTCCCAAAATAACAACCGATTGGCCAATTATTAATGATAACCGTTTTCCGGATATATATATATATATATATATATATATATATATATATATATATATATATATATATATATATATATATATATATATATATATATATATATATATATATATATATTATATATATATTATAACTTTTTTTCAATTTTCACCTCTGATTTCTTTTCAATTAACATTGTATTTATTAAAAAAATTGACTATGAATCAGTAAATATATCGATTTATTTTATATTCATGAATTTCCTGCACAGCCTTTTTCAAGTGATCTTGATATATATATATATATATGGAAAATTTTAAATTTTGCAATAACTTCCAATCGGTAGCGGACTGGCAAATTTGAGCGGCCCGGGAAACCCCAAGTGGACCGGCCTCAAAAAAAACAATATAATATAAAATAACATTTTAATATAATATTACATATAAATACATACTTAATAAAAAATAAATAAACAAAAGATTCTTAACCATTTAAATATTTACTAATACCAGGAGCATTTTCTCTTATTTTATCCAATTTTTATCGATATGATACTTTTATTTTAATGTTCTATCAACTTTTTCTATCGAATGATGAAAAATTTGTCCAATTTAACCAAGTATCGCTATCATAACTGTTATTCTACGCTGATTATTATAAAATTATTTTAAATCAATAAATTGAATTTGATTAAAATAAGTTTATAATAAATTAGTATAGAATAAATTATTCATAATTTGATATAGAAAAAAGTTGGTTTTCTGGTAACATTGACATAGAATTGCTATGTTGTCGATTAAAATTCTAAAAAAATTAGCTTTATATGGATTCAAACTGCATTCATTTTTGGACATGCGAAGTATGTAAAGATATTTTTAAGAAAGTTTATTATTATTATTATTATTATTATTATTATTTATTATAAGAACTTTTTTTTCAAATTTCTCCGCTAATCTTCTTTTCTATTGTATTTATTAAAAAAGCTTGACTATGAATCAGTAAATATATCAAAAACCTCGATATATTTACAAGTCAGTCTTTTTAATAAATACAATGATTTATTTATTTATTAACATTACCTTGATCCAAGATTTTTTTGTAATAGACACATGCAGCATCGGTGTCAAATATTGTTAATTAGTGCTAATTGTTATTAAAATCAATCTCACCATCTATATCCAAGTAATGTTTCAACACTGTTGCAAAACTTTTCAAACACAAAACTATGTCAAGAAATAATATAAAAATTAATAACAAAAAAGCGCAAAAAATAAGCACCATCGAAGTTCAAGGCCGTGGACTCTTTTTGAATGTAAAAGTTTCCTAGAATTTTAGGTTTTATTGTTTATATGTGGAAGTTTAAGAGATAGGGACTTAATTTCAATTGGTATTTCTTTTGAATTTTAACTTACAATTTGTAAGTATATGAAGTAGAAAGAATCTGATAGGACTGTTGGAGAATACAATGTTACGACACGATAGTCCTTGTCACTTTGCTTTGTAAGTTAGATGGTTTCTTAATGAGAAATTTCTAATAGATGGAATGGAAGAGGCGACCTTCATTTTTGTCAGAGTTGACAGCATGAAATTTCTTTTTATGGGAATATATTAAAACCAACTATTTTTCAACAAAAACTATCTTTACAAGACTTACAAGATATAGGGTAAATGATGTGATTGTTGGCATTTCTGAAAATCAACTACTGGAAAATGTTTTCAGAGAACTACAGAATCATATTCCATTTGTATTGATAATGATTGTGGATATGTTGAAAATTAACAAGAACTAAAAAATATTAAGTGTTTCCTTTGTTTGATTTTTACAGATTATTTCCATTACATAGTTACAGGTGTTTTTATTACACAGATTTTTTGACGACAAATAATTTCAATTTCCCTTGCAGTTTAGCAGTTCTTGTCGATAAAGTCCGAAATAATTCCACACTTGATATTAATTTTAGAAATATTTTCAAATTCGCAATTGATACTTTTTTTCTATTTATACTTATTATTTATTTAATTTCTAAAAATAACAAAAAACTAATAAAATATCGTTTTTTATATCTATCGAATGGCTCTAACTCACCGCTACAATGCGAGTCACTTGTTTTTTTCACTCGCTACAACATACAAACACCTTAAAACTTGTTAACACTATCATTTATTATTTGCGCAATAGCGCTAGGCTCAAAATAACAGTTTCAATTTAAAAATATGATACGTAATGAAGGGTAAATAAAATAAAAATAATATATTTTATTAATACTTTATTAATATCATTGAAGGAAGGTTGAAGGATATGGTGGAGAGTCTAGCGTTGATGTCGATGGTGATGATGGCTATTGAATGATAGGATTTTAAGATACGGGTATTTGTGGCACTGGTTTAAAATAAGATGTCAATGACGTTTGCTTCATTGAGCATCTCTTCCTCTTTCAAAGAATTTCAGTGTAGCGTCTGATGTAGCAAACTTTTGCCAACTTTCAAATTTCTCTCAAAGTTATTGTCAATTGATTCAAATCCTTTCACAGCTGTATGCGGTAGGCATAAATAATGCTCTTAATCTTTTGTAGAAATTTCCTTACTTTCATTGTCATCATTGTCATCAACATCAGATTCAGCCTCTAGAATAAAAGTAAATCTTCATCTGCTTAAGGTTCATCGTGAGATACTAGTAATCCCGTCACATCTTCAGGAGCAACTTCAAGTTCTAACTCTTTTGACATATCTACCACCTTTGTTTTTACATTAGGTATATCAACTGCAAAGCCTTCAATGTCATCCATAAGGGTTGGAATCAATTTTTTCTAAACTCCTTTGAGTGTTAATGATTTGAACTCATTCCACGAACCACGAATGTTCTTTATAACATCTAAAATATTGAAACCTTTCCAGAAGGCCTTCAGTTTATTTTTTGTGGCTCATTGGGATCGGCATCATTATCAAGTGCAGCAATAGTCTTTGAAAATGTTCGGCGTAAATAACACGCTTTAAAAGTCGAGATAACTATTATTATTATTATTATTATTATTATTATTATTATTATTATTATTATTATTATTATTATTTTTATTATTATTATTATTATTATTATTATTATTATTATTATTATTATTAATTATTATTATTATTATTATTATTTTTATTATTATTATTATTATTATTATTATTATTATTATTATTATTATTATTATTATTATTATTATTATTATTATTTTCTTATTTACAAAGTATTATCATTATTTGCTTCGGTACTATGACAAAATGTTGGCTTCTTCATCTACGCTCTAATTAATTTGCTCATGAATCGAAAGAAAACTTTTTCGTGGCTTCATCTGTGCTCTATTAGTATACAAGAAATGGGAATCCAAAACCACCAACATTTTCATTGGTCAATTCGTGGGTTAGGGAATCTTGGGATGATATGAAAATCGAAACTCTTAAAAATTCAATAACAGCAGCAGGTTTTAGCGAAAATTATGAGGATTGGCATATTGCCAAACACGATGTATATGGAGTGGAGTTCTGTAAGGCGTGGATTTCTTCAAACACCGAATCCCGATTAAATAACGAGTCTATACTTGATGAAAATGATTATTATGAGGACGTTGAGTATTTGGATGATGATGATGAATAAATTTTTGATAATTATCTAAACTTATTTTTTATTAAAATGACCAAAGCACTGAATAATATCACTATACTAACTCTAATATCTAATATATTTTTTTTGATGATATTATTTTTATAGTATCACTGATACTATTCGGTGATATCCGTTAGTTAATTTGTTTATAGCTGGAAGAAAAATGATAAATATTTCTAAACAGAGTGAATTTATCAACAGCGTATATACGACGACATTCTGTCCAGTAACATTTTTTCCGGCCACCAATCTCAGCATTGTCAATAAAATCTTTTATCTTCTTCACAAATTGATCGTTTTTCTTTTGTATTTTTTGACTATCGATCAGTATTTATGTTAAATATAAAATAAAATATTGGTGGAAAATAAACTAATGTTCATGATTTGTTCTGGTATTTTTTTTTTGGATATCTCTGATTCGTTTATCATATTTCAAACTTCACTGATGTCTTGAATAAAATCCTTTCGAAGTAAAAGTTGTATTTCTCTTTATTTTCTTTCCATGTTGATGGAGTATTTATTTATGAATTATCGGTTTACCGAGTATTANTTTTGTATTTTTTGACTATCGATCAGTATTTATGTTAAATATAAAATAAAATATTGGTGGAAAATAAACTAATGTTCATGATTTGTTCTGGTATTTTTTTTTTGGATATCTCTGATTCGTTTATCATATTTCAAACTTCACTGATGTCTTGAATAAAATCCTTTCGAAGTAAAAGTTGTATTTCTCTTTATTTTCTTTCCATGTTGATGGAGTATTTATTTATGAATTATCGGTTTACCGAGTATTATTTTAACATTACGTAGACAGACGATTAGAAAGAGTCATAAAAGATCAGTTAGAAAATATCCTTATCGATGATGATAAACTCAACAGGCTAATTACAGGAGAACGGGCGAAATTGGCCGAAGAATTGAGTATAAAAAAATATTTGAAATTAATTATTAAATTAAAATTAAGAAAAAATCCGGGCAATCCAAGATAAACTTGAAGCTTTTATTCATTCTTTAAAAAATAAAAATATCTGATGAAGCAATTTGTTATTTATATAGCTAGTAACTTTGCGAAATAAATTTTGTTCTGTTTTTGATTTTATTTATTTAATCAATTTTTTTCTATTACATTTATATTTATTCTTTATAACTTTAGTGCTTTTAATTCTTTGATCTGATATTACCAGGGGTGGCCTGGAGCCGACTCGCGTGAGCCGCTTGTTAAATTATCACTAAAACCAAAAAATAAGCCATTTTAATAGTATGTTTATGCAAAATATGCACATTAACGCACTAAAGAAAACTACGCGTAAAAATTACTTTTAATCGTTATTTATTATGACATATTGGGTAAATAAAAATTTATAACAAAAAATATGGAGAAAATATTGAATTTTTTCGTAGACTACTAGTGCCATCTATTGTTGAAATTGGTCACTACTTCCAGGATAATAATTATAGAAAAACATGAAATCACGTCTTTAACAAGTGTACCTATGTGAGTACAGTATGAGGTAATGGGTTAATTATGCATATACATAGCATAGTACATAGCTTCCCAACCAGTGTGCCGTAAGATAATTGTGGATTTTTAAAAAATTTTCTTACTAATTATCTTTGAAGTGGTAAATATTGTTCGACTAATATTTACATATTAATTTTTTTTATTCGAAAATTCAGTAACTGAAAAAATAAAAAAAATTAAGTAGGTTCTGCAAAATCTTTGAAGAGTGAATGAATAGTCACATGTCGATATTCTTCTTTCTAGTATTCAGTTTATATTTTGTGACCAGTAACGTAAGCTCTTGCTTTATAATATTTAAGTTTAAAGGTAAATATAAAAATAATTTAGAAAAATATATATTGATTTTATACAACATATATAGGTATTGCAAAGTATTTATTGTAAAAAATCATCAAAATTTAAATTATGGATAAATTTTTAAAAAGAAGCGATAAATCAACAGTTGTTGATATGGAACAGATTCCAAAGAAAAAGTTAAAACCAACTGCTAATAGACAATATAATGAGGAATACATCAAATTTGGTTTCTCAAGTGTTGAAATTGCTGGAAGTATTCAACCTAATTGTATAATATGTTGGGAAACATTATCAAATGAAACAATGGTGCCAAGTAAACTTCAGCGACATCTTAAAACTAGACATTCCAATTATGCTGAAAAGAGTGTTGATTTTTTTAAACGAATGCAAATTGATAATAAAAAACAAAGTATTTTTATGAATTCAGCAACCACAGTTTCAAGACGTGCTCAAGAAGCTAGCTACAATGTTGCAAAATTAGTAGCTAAAGCTAAAAAACCGTACATTATAGCTGAATCTTTAATTATACTATCTTGCATAGAAATTGTTCTACATATGTTTGGAGACAAAGAAGCAAAAGAAATTGAAAAAGTGCCACTTACCAATTAGTAGGCGTATTAACGTATTATTGAAATGTCTATTGACATACAAAAAATTAAAGATTCAGAAATTTTTTCGATACAGGTTGATGAATCTAAAGACTGTATTAATTGTGCTCAGCTTATGGTATTTGTTCGAATTTGTGAAGAAAAAGAAATGAAAGAACATTATTTATTTTGCAAAGAACTTCCCAATCGAACAACTGGGGAGGAAATATTTAAAGTAATCAACGAGTATTTTGTCAATAACAATATATATTGGAAAAATTGTATCAGCTTATGTACAAATGGTGCAGCTGCAATGACAGGAACTGTTAAAGGCTTGGTGGCTAAAGTTCTCTCTGAAAATCATGAAATTCAAATAATACACTGTTTTATCCATAGGGAAGCTCTTATGTCTCAAAGTTTACCAGAAGATCTAAAAATCACCTTAACCGAAATAGTTAAAATGGTGAACGTGATTAAATCTAGGCAACTTCAATCTCGGTTATTCTCAATTTTATGCAAAGAAATGGGGTCCGAACATCAGACTTTACTTTTTCATACTGAAGTGCGCTGGCAGTCAAGGGGAAGAGTATTGTCAAGAGTTTATGAGCTTAAAGAGGAATTAAAAACTTTTTTCGAGAATGACACTTTTTATCAAAAAATTTTGAAAGATAACGTCTGGCTACAGAAAGTTGCGTATTTAGCTGATATATATGAACATCTTAACGAGCTTAATCGTAAAATGCAAGGAAAAAATGAAAATATACTCAGTTGCACTGATAAAATAAATGGATTTAAGGCTAAAATTAAGCTGTGAATGAAGTGAAAACTGGTAAAATTTCTATGTTTAATAGGTGTTCTACTTTAAATCTTGATAAGCAAATATTCAAACTTGTGGAGCAGCATCTATATTTACTTGAATTATTTAAAATCAAATAAGTTGATTGAATTTGATTTGGGTTCAAAATCCTTTTGTTTTGCCGTCTGAAGAATCTTCGCAAAACTTATCGATGAAACAAAAAGAAGAACTAATAGATATAAAAAATGATCGTACATTTGAGCTTCAGTTTAAAGACAATATTCCAATATCTCAGTTTTGGTTAATCGCTAAGAAGGAATTCCCAACTATTTCAAAAAAAGCAATTGAAATTCTGTTACCATTCGCTACTACCTACATCTGTGAACAAAGCTTTTCATCGATGGTTACCATTAAAAACATAAAGCGATCGTGTATTAAAAGCCTTGACAGTAGTGGATAAACCACCCGCAAGCCCTCAACCCCCCTGGACCAGTGAGTTTCAAGCTCATATTTAGAGTAAAAAGATCCTAAATCCTTTCATTTTTAAGCCTTTTATTCATTTATTTTAAAAACATATATTCTCATGTATCCAGCCTCATATCCTTCAAAACAAGAAGAAAAAAGACAATGAGATGGAATTGCACAGCTCCAAGTCGGGTTTCGGGCTTGCGGGTGGTTTATCCACTACTTGTAGTATCTTCCGTCTCGGCGAATGCATCCTGGCGAGCTGCCAGTGGCAGGCTGCCGGAATTGGTAGATTTAAACTAAAATAAATAAAATAATTTAAATATGTGATTCAAGTTCTTATATCTTTTAGTTTTATAACATTAAATCCTTATCAACTTTAATATATAAAAATGTATACTATAAAATGAATAATATAAATCTTAAAATTCAAGAAAGAAATAAATTAAATCTTGATTATAATAAAGAATTTACTCATGAGATTAAAAAGAATGATATTTTAAAAATCTCTCCAACTTCAGGATCCATAGCAAACTTAAATCGTAGAGGTGATGTAGTTTTGCAAAGTCTTCAAACATCAAATCCTATAGATATTTGTAATGCAAAATTATATTACAAAATAGAATTAGAAATTGAAGCAAATAAAAAAACAACCTTGGAAAATAATTTCTTTCCAAATTTATTCTCCAACATGAGATTAAAACTAGGATCATCAGAAATTGAAACTGTCTTACACCCAGGAGTATATTCCACAATGTTAAATTTTATTTTAACAAGTGAAGATTATAAAAATGAATATGGTGAATTAACAGGCTGGATTCCTGATGTTAATAAAGGGGATTTAGATAAAGATGGTTTAGATATAAATTATGGCTACTATAAAAGAGCTGAACTTTACAAGTCTAATAAATTTGAAGGTTATTTTGAATTAAAACATTTATTTGGATTCCTTCAAAATTATAATCGTGTACTGCATAATGTTTTTATAGAACTCATCTGTAATCGTGTAGAGGCTGATAAATTAATATTCTATGGAGAAGCAAAGGCTAAATTAAAATTATCAACACTTGAATTACATATACCTGAATGGACATTAAACCCACGTTCTGAAATCAATCTCCTTGAAAGATTAAATTCTAATAAATCTATATATGTAAATTATTTAAATAGAATCTGTAGTGAATTCAGTATGACAGAAGGTGTAACCTATTCTATAAAGGTTGCAAATCTTGCTTACCGTCCAAGATATATCTTGATAGGATTTAAAGATGGAGATCCTTCATTTGATAAAAATAATAATCTATTTGTTCAAAAGATTGCTGGTGATAAATTAAAATCAATTCAAGTTCAATTAAATAATTCTTATTATCCAATAAATCGAATGGAATTTAATATTGAAAATAATGAAAACATATTCCCTTACCTGAATTATATTGAAACTTGTAAAGATTTCAAAGCCGAACCACAATTAAGCCTAGAAGATTTCAAAAATTTATATTCTATATTTTGTATAAATGTATCAGACCAAGATGATCGATTGGCTATAAACAATGTTGATGTTACACTTCATATAACAAAGGATTCTAATTTTAAAGCTAAAGTATATACATTAATATTAGAAGAAAAGAAAATAGAAATGAAGTTGTATGCTGGAAAGATTTCAATTATTGAAAATGTACGAGGAGACTCGTGAAACAATCATTCGTATCCTTAAAAATCTCTAAATAAAATGTCTTTCTATTGTGAAACTTGTAACTCTCAAGTTAAAAAACAACATAAAGCAAGACATCTTAAAACTAAAAAACATTTGAGTATTCTGAGAGGAGGCGATCTTCAATCTTCAAAAGTAATGTCCAGTATTTTTAAACCCTTTACAACTGAAAAATATCCAGGTGAAAGACATCTCTTTAAGCATAATTATACAGGACCTGGAACTCGATTGGATATTCGTCTTGATGAAAATAATAATCCTAAACCCGGAGAAGAACCAGTGAATAGAGTAGATCAAGCTGCTCTTTCTCATGATATTGCTTATAATTCTGAAGACATTAGAGACAGACACCTTGCAGATGTTAATTTAATACATGATTTAAATAATATAAAGAATCCATCAAGAGGAGAAAAGATTCAAAGGGCTCTAGTTAAATTAGCAATGAAGGCTAAGATTTTTATAGGCAAGGGAGCTGAGGAATATGAAGAGGATGCCCGGAGGTTGGATGTCCATTGGCTTATGGATCTTATTCATATGCC
Organism: Schmidtea polychroa; assembly: GCA_959609185.1. Taxonomy (NCBI): domain Eukaryota; kingdom Metazoa; phylum Platyhelminthes; order Tricladida; family Dugesiidae; genus Schmidtea; species Schmidtea polychroa. Next base: position 19,446 of record CAUHTR010001154.1, read on the forward strand.
TTGTAAATCAACTTCTGGGGATAAAATAATTTTAGTTGTCATAGATCTTGATTCAAGAGATGTATTTGCAAGAGGGATAATAAATAAGGAATATATTCCCCAAGGCCTTGAAGAAATATTTGAGGCAACACAAAGAGTGCCAAATTATTTATCAGTAAAAGAGGACATCCGAAGGGACTTAATCCCTGGGGGATTTAGGAGGGTCAGGGCCAAGGGAATCCAATACTGCTCCTGATGGTGTTATACTAAAAGCAATCAGCAAACAAGAAAAAAGAATTATTAAAGAAGTAGTAGAAAATATAAAAAATAAATTTTGGGAACATTTCTCTTCTACTAGAAAACAAATATGGGACAACAAGTTACTTGACTCAGTAGTCATTAGACTTCGTAAGGAACTGCGTATTGAAGTCCTCAGTAGTCATTAGACTTCGTGTTAAAAATAGTATTCCTAATTTCTCCAGCTTCTCGATCTAAATAAATATAATTATATTTTTGTTTCCAATGATTATCAACACTCATATCAAACATTGTCTTGTCAGGTATTACTCCAGAAAATAAGTCATTATAAATCATGTTCTTATCACGACGATCTAATTTAAAAAATATAAAACAATTGGAATTATTTCTTATAGAGTTTTTATCCAAGGCATAATAAGTTTGAGATATATAAATTACATTACAATTATTATGACGGCCTCTTGTAAAGTAACTCTTTTGAATCTCTTGATTTTTCATGTTGACAACATCATCAAATATGACTAGATTCTTTTTATCTTTAGGAAGTAAATCGCAATGCAAAACATCTTCAGGCTTATTAGAGAATAAAACATTGATTTTCTCAGAATGACTTTCAGAATTGAACTTATCAGGATCAGAATTGGATTTCTCAGGATGACTTTCAGAATTGGTATTCTCAATATACCAATCAATAATATCTGAAGGAGTAAAAACTTCTTCAGGATAAGTATCTTGATTTTTAAAAATATCAATTAATGATTCTTTACTTAAATTATTTTCAAAGCCATATTTCAAAAGTTGTAATTCCGGTTGATTTATGGTTGTAGAATAAAAGATTAAATTATTATAATCTAAAAAACCTCCTTCAAGTAACATTTTTAAAAGAAGTACATTCTTTCCACAACCTGAGGAACCAATAATTAATAATCTAAAATTATTAGGAAATACTTTATTATTAAAAATAGGTTTGTGTCTATTTAAAATAGGATTCCAAGAATCCGGAGGTCTTCGATTATCCATTTTTATTTCTTTTAAAATGGCTTCGGAGGAAGAATCATTGGAAGAAAGCCTAAGAGAATTAATAAATTCAAATAAAAATAAATCAGTTGTAATCAATGGTAAGAAATATTTTATTGGAAAACATGTAAAAGAAAAGGTAAAGGAACATATGAAGAGTCCGGAAAGGGTCACAAGGAGGGGCTTTCTTCCTTTAGCTGCTTTAATACCTGCAATCATTGCTGGCATAACTGGGGCTACAGGAATCTCTGCAGGCATAGCAAAGACCGTAAGCAATTCAAGAGAAGCAAGAAATAAAGAATTAGATGCTAAAAATAAAGAATTAGAAAAAGAAAAACTAGAAACTGAGATTAAGAATTTAAGGGAATCCAATGCTGCTAGTGAGAAAATAAAAAGTCAAAAGGGCGCTGCGCTCTATCTTGATCCTTATAAAGGCAGAGGTTTAAATGATTTTTTAAAAAATCAAATTTTAACATCTGAATCTTTATCTTCAAAAGATAAAGAGAGTTTTAAAAAAATATGTAAATCTTTAAAGAATGGATGTCTTTGTAAAACTAAAGATGGCAAAGGCTTATATTTAAAACCTTGGAAGGAATAAGATCTTTTGAAGGAATAAGTACATTCAGACCCTTTCCATTTTATTACTTCTAAAATGGTATACGAAGAAAGATTAGCACTTTTAAAAAAATTAGAAAGAGAACAAGATAAATATAATAAAAAAACTATAAATCAAAATACTGAATCCTTAGTATTAAATGAAGTATTAACTAAAGAACAAGAACCAATGATTAAAGCTATAGAAAAACTAAACCCCAAAGATTTTGGACTTAATGAGCAAGATGATGAAGATCCATACGGAGTTTCACATATAAACATACAAGCCATATGTATTTAATCCTATAATTACTCAAAGTGCATTAAGTCTTACAACCATGCCAAAATTTATTATTAATCCAAATAATGGATTTCAAATATTAACAATTCATAATCATAACTTTATATTATATAAGGATTTAACACGAAGTCTAATGAATGAAGAAGCATATCTTAGATCCCAAAATATTTATAACCATCAATATGTAACTTTTAGATTTACATTTAATTTTTCAGAATTAGTTTGTGGACGTATTCCAGAAGATAGTACTCTTTTAGAATGTGAAGATTATATGAAATTAATAGATGTAGCACAAGGAAGTTATATTGCTCCACACATTAAAGATCTAAGGAAATTTATAGACGACTAAATTTTATGAGAATAAGAAGTTAATAGAGTTAAGTGATAAAGAATTAACTGATAGATATAAGAATATGAAGTCTAATGATAAGAATACGAAGTCTAATGATAAGAATACGAAGTCTAATGATAAGAATATAGGAGAGCTGAAGGCATACGTAGGGGCTGATCCTAAGACTTTGGATAAACNGACTTTCAGAATTCAGAATATCATGTCCATCCCAGGAGAACTCGCCGATTGGTAGATAAAGTTTCATTGTTCCTCCATATAAAGCATTTGCATCGACATAAAGTACTTCACATGGATTAGTTAGGCCCTGCATTATTAATTCAAAATCTTCTTGAGTTTTTATTTCTATATAGTTCTTATCAGGATCATCCTTAAAATATTCATTAATAAGAGTTGTAGAATTAATTGTACTTATTTCTCTGTCCCCCATTACAGAAGAAATACCACCTCTAATATTTTGTTTAAATAGATTAAACATGTCAGGATCACTTATTAATTCTATTTTCTTATTCTTAGAATCAGAGCTCCATTTATTATATAACATTGTATCCCAAGATAGAGCTGGTAGTGTTATATAATTATAAGGTACTAAATCAAAGGCCTTACAGAATCTTGAAAAGCAGTCGGTTAAAATATAAACATCAAGAGATAAATACATGTCAGTATAATCTCCTAAAGTTTTACATTTGAATAAGTCCCACATTTTTTGTGCTCTAGCATATTCACTATCTGTAATCCCTGACAATATAAGTTTTGAATAGAAGTGCTCTTTACTTGGAAGACATGTTTCATTATATCTTACAAATGAATTCATGTAGTCATATGGATAGATTCCTTTTGATAGACATCTTGGATATTCTTCAGCTGGTATATTCTTTAAAGCCATCTCTATCGTATATTTAAAATCCTCAGGCTTCATGTTTTTACCAATTGAATCCAGAGACATTTGAAGGAAGTTTAAGGAATCTATAAATTTTAAACACCCATATTGTACACATTTATATTTTTCTTTTGTTAGTCCTATTACTTTGAAAGAGTTTTTGGCATTTACTGCTAGAGCCTTTATAAATAAATGTAAGTCATATCCAAAAAGATTATGAAATATAACTGGTATAAATTTAGGAGTATGACAATTAAGATTGCATTTTTTATGAGCTGCTCCTCTATAATTATTTTCACTTTTAAAATGATCATGATCGAGGACTTTGGAATCAGAATTGCTTTCCCCAGGATCATTTGAGAATTTCTGTTTGCACATCCAACAGTCTCTAGCATTTTTATATTCTTTTAATTGCTCATCTGAGATATTTAATTTATGATTGGTTTTTAATAGCATAAATAATTCATGTTCTAAATTGTTTATATCATCAACAAAATGATTTAAGGCATCTTCTTCAGAATGACTTTCAGAATGACTTTCAGAAGTTCCTCTGTATGAATATTCTTTGCTTTCTATAATCTCTGGATAATTACTTTTAAAAAATAGTTTATAGGCTGTTGGTATTTGTTTACTAGTTCTTATTGTATAAGATTTTTTATTTTCCCATAGAAAGTTTTTCATACTTTGTGCACAAGGTCTTTGTCATATAGCCATAACCCCTGGACCTTCGGACATAGCCATAACCCCTGGATCTTCTAGCATTCTGTCTTCTAGCATTCTGTCTTCTAGCATTCTGTCTTCTAGCATTCTGTCTTCTAGCATTCTGTCTTCTAGCATTCTGTCTTCTAGCATTCTGTCTTCTAGCATTCTGTCTTCTAGCATTCTGTCTTCGAATCTTTGTGAATACTTTTCCCAAGAATCTACTAAATTATATTTTTCTATTATTTTAAAATATTCTTTTTCTAAATCAAGTTCTATATTTATTGCTTCAAAGTCTCCATATATTTCACCTAATGATTTTAATAAATTTGAAAAATTTTTAAAATGCATGTCAGTGTCTGTAGGCATTTTAATTAATGAGGGTTTATTCTTCTCACATAATCTTTCATGTTTAATTGATGTATCTTTTGTTGTTCCACCTCTAGGTAGTTTTGTTGAACGCATAAAACTTTGAAAGTTTTTTATTAAAACATAATGTTGTTTCCTTTCCAAGTTTGGTAGGTCCTTATCTTGTATGCCTTCTCCCTCTTCTTCTTCAGTATTGAAGTTTTCACTGAAGACATCAGTAATTGAATTCCCAGTAAATTTCTTCTTCCTCAGAATTATCATCATCTGAATTATATTGATAACCATTATTAACTTCTCTATAATCAACCTTGATAAATTCTTCTAATATTAAAAGATATATTTCTCTTTTCTCATCTTCTTTAGATAATTCTCTATTTGAAATATAAATTGGAATAATATATTTTCTAAAATCTTCCTTGCTAGTAGCATTCATAATAGCTAAATTCTTATTCTCAGGTGGAGCATATTCATAAATGTTAAATTTAAAATTATTTAATTCTTCAAATTTTGAAATGTATTCAATTTTCATCGGGTGTTCAAATCCATCTGGATATATTAATTCATTTTCGTATTGTTTATATTTGCTAACCCTTTGAGCATTACTTGCTTGAGGATGTAGGTGAGCAAGTATTGACCATTGGAAACATTTGTTATCGGAATTCTTTATATTTAAAACATAATTAGAATTGAATCCTGTAGGAATATAAGATTTAGGATTTGGAGGTGCTGCTCTCCAATATTCCATTTCTATAGATTGGAAGCTATGAAATCTTAAATTTGATTCTCCTAATTCTTGTTCTACTTGTTCTTGTTGTTCTCCCATCTCTTTGCATAAGTCATTAATGATTTTATTTATTGCTTTTGTAGAGAATAAATATTTAAAAATTGATTCAACAATGGAATCCAAAGGAACTGCAACTCCTTGGCCTTCAGGTCCTTCTCCTCTCCAATATTTTGCAAAGATTCTAACTTTATATTTTATAATATTAAATCTTGATTGACCAAACATTCTTATGGCATTGTCCATTGAATTTTTTATGTTTTGTTTATTTGCTCTTATATATTCTGAGATTATCGAGGTAAACATTTGTTCTCCAAATACATCTATGTGATTAAAGTTGTCCCAATTATAATTTTCTTTTTCAATGTGTTCAGGTTCAATATCACTTTCAGACTCAGATTCGGAATCAGAATCTCTTTTAGGTATTGCTTGTTTATTTTTTATAGCACATGCTTTTACATGTTTTAAATAATAAGATTTTATTTTAAATTTTGATTTACATATAGGACATTCAAATTTTTCTGTATTTTTAGGAATTCCAATACAACTTGGAAAATGTCTATCGAATCCTGAAAGTAAATATCTTACTTTGCATTTACTACAGATTTTAGAGTTTGAATTATTTAGTCTATTTGTTTTTAATAAATGTGCTTTTGATTTTTGGTGCGATACTAGAGCTGTTCTGTTTTTAAAAATTTTCCACAAGGTTCACAACTATAATCATTCATTTTTTAAAAATATTTTTTTACTGGATACTGTGTTTTTTATATTTTAAATTTTTTTATATGTTTATCACCAAACTGGCATTCACCAAGACGGCAAACTGCCAAGATGGCATTCGCCGAGACGGAAGATACTACAAGTAGTGGATAAACCACCCGCAAGCCCGAAACCCGACTTGGAGCTGTGCTTTTCCATTCCATTGCCATTTTTTCTTCTTATTTTGAAGGATATGAGGCTGGATACATGAGAATATATGTTTTTAAAATAAATGAATAAAAGACTTAAAAATGAAAGGATTTAGGGTCTTTTTTACTCTAAATATGAGCTTGAAACTCACTGGTCCAGGGGGGTTGAGGGCTTGCGGGTGGTTTATCCACTCTTGACCATGAGCTGCGCGTATCCATTTCAAGTATTGAACCTAATATAAGCAAACTCTGTTCTCAACATACAGGTCAGATTTCACATTAGAAATGTAATATCAAATGTAAATGTATAACTTTATTAAAAATATTTTTTTTTGCAAAACTTGAGTTTTTTTTCTATAAATATGTAATAGATTTTTTTAGTATGCCGATATATTTTTACAAAACTAGTTACCGTGCCGTAGACTGAAAAACGTTGGGAAGCGCTGGCATAGTGTGTTAAATTGAATTTCTCAGTTTTTTGTGTAATAAATATTTTGTTTTGTTACATATATTATATATTTTATAATGTAGAAAAATAAATGAAGACAATGTACTCAATTATCGTTTTATTCTTCGAAATAATAGCGAGCTGGTTGTTCGAAATTTGGCAGCCCACCCCTGGATATTACTCTAGATTTCTGTTTATCAAAATATTAAAAAAATTATTAGATATGGAAATTATTTTTTAAATTTTTGATCTGTAATGAAAAAAAGTCGTAATGAAATATTAAAAAATCAAATGTGACCAAAATAATTAATATTGGAAAAGGATGTTTAGAAAATATTTAAATCAATAATATAATTGAAGAAATGGAAATAAATTATTCGATTATTAATATAAAATTAATAATTCGAAATTTAAAATATTTACAATCAATATTACTAAAATATTTTGATCCCGTTTCCTGATAGAAACTGCTACCTACAGACAGTGGCGTAGCCAGGAATTTATGAAGGGGTGGGGGTTGGAGTTGAGAAATATTTAATAATATTATGGCCAATCATTTCAACCGTGGACGAATGAGGGTGCCGAAAGTGCTAAGCCCCTCGTATTTAAGGCTGTCTGATACTTTCAGACAAGAGATCGCAATCCTGGGGTTCAGGATCCCAAATTCCGATCCCGGAAAAACCATTCTAATTATTAACTAATTTCTAAAAAATGAAAAATCATTTACATTGTATTTATGATTTTGTGCTGTTATTTTATTGAACTTAAAAATTTAATTTTTATTTTGTTAGTAAAGAATATTTAATTTACTCATTTTAATTTTACTATTTTAAGTGTTTTTAAATAAAATAAGTTAAGCAGTTATCAGAAAATTTAAGAAAAACCATATTTTGCTAAATATATTTTCAATTCAAAGTTTATTAATTCATTTCTTACTTTATCACAGATTTAGCGATGACAAATAAGGCAGAAGTATGGAAATTTTACGACAGATCAGAAACAGAAGCATGTGCTAAATGCAAACGCTGTCCACAAATTATTAAGACGACCGGAGGATCTACTAAGGGACTTCATACACATTTAAAAAAGTATTCATAATATTGATAGTATCAATTTCGGGATTTCGCGTATCAATAATATCAAGTGTATATTCGGAGCGAGCTTTTTCATCTGCCGGAATTTTATACAATAAGTTTCGTTCACGTTTAAATGACGATACTATCGATTCATTGTGTTTCCTTCGAGTATTTTTTCACCAACAATCAAAGAAAAAATAATTTAAAATAAACATTTTATAACTCAATAAAAAGTATATTTTTTTCTTCTTTCGAAGAATTTCAGTGTAGCATGTGATGTCATTTAGCAATCTTTTGCCAACTTTCAAACTTCTCTCAAAGTTAATGTCAATGTATTCAAATCCTTTCACAACTGTATGCGGTAGGCCTATATAATGCTCTAAATCTTTTGTAGACATTTCCTTAATTTCGTTGTCATCATCGTCATCAACAGCAGATTCAGCCTCCAAATTTTTTATATCTATAATATAATAATAATAAATAATAAATTTTGTGAATTTAATATGTAATGTTTTCTTTTTATTTTATTCTAAATAAAAAAAATTTTTTAATTAAATTTTGTACAATGTTTTCAGTTTTCCAAATAAATAATAACAAAATTCTACTAGGTTAATCCAGGCGGATCCCGTTATCAACAAAAACCAATCCCGAAATCCCGGGATTGAAAATAAGGCTCCGGGATTGCAAATCCTATATCAGCCTGATAGATTATAATGGTTTAAATTGTTAAAAAAAATTTATATTAAATGTTGTTATTTTTATGACAAATGGAAAATGAAGATTCCATTAAAATTAAAAAGTTCAAATTTATTAAAGACTTCAACTTTCAAGTGAACAACAGTCCAAAGAAGAGAAGTTAATTATAAGCCTAATAATTACTATAGGTTATTGTTATTTTATTTTAGGATTCATCACCCTACAACAATTTAGGTATAATGCAAAGTCCAAACGCCTTTTCTGTTTGATAAATTGATTGATTTAACAAAATAAATATTCACAATGTACTGAGAGTACAGACAGATGTCACAGTATTACATTTACAGTAAATAAAATAAAGGAAAAAAAGTGTTTTTTGTTTTTTTCTTATTTAGGTGGATGATCTTTTAGGCACTTGACGTCGACAAATATTTGTACATGAAAAATCCAAATGGGGTGGGGGTTGGTTTAACTCCCCCGTCTAACACCACCTGGCAACGCCACTGTCTACAGACGATCTGTAATAACTCTTATACATGATCAAGCAGGTGTTCTACGATCGTCTACGCATGAATAAGATATCAGCATTTAATGGCATAACGAAAAGTGTCCACATCCAAGTTACAATTAATAAGTGGTAACGAGACCGCCAAATTATTTTTTCTTTTCATTATTTCATGTGTAGTTTTAGTTAATTTTATTATTAATATTATTTTACCTTAGTGTTTGAAGTATTTCTCAAGTGATATGTGAACGAGTAATTTTGATTGGAATAATTGAATGAATGATGCCAACAGTTGAAGTTGATGTATATGTGAAATCTGAATCGACCTAAAGGAATAGTTAGCATGAATAGAAACAGAATGTAATGCTAATCATTTTTATTTATAAATTTGATAAACCAACATGATTCGAAATATTTATAATGCCAAGTTGATCTCTGTATGTACAAACTGAAGATGCGTAAACTGGTAGACGAATTTGACATGGTATATGAATGACGGAGAAGACACTCTACTCATAGCACAACGGGAGAAGTACACAGAGTTCGAATTATTTCTTCCTCTGGCGGAAATAGTTACTCACCACCAGTTAGAACCCCATCAATTCCTTGGAGTAAAAAGAAATACCAATTTGGGTCACATTTAAGAGGATCTGCTGGCCACATCAAAAATATGCACGTGTTTATAAAAATGTAATTAAAAATTAGACTGTTGTATTTATTTAATTTTTATTAAATTGATTTGTCTTACTTCAAGTTACGAAGTGATTCTAATGATCATCTTAAAAAAAATAGTGATTTTTAATTAACCAAAAGATATAGATATTTAAGATTGGATTAGGAAAACAGTGGCGGTTTCGATGGGGGGAGTAATTGGGTATTTAGCCCCCCCCCTAAGAAATTTTTGTTCGCTTATTTATTTTTATTCTTAAAATTTACCAATATTTCAAATAAACAAGTTAAGTTATGGTGAATCTAGTCGGCGATCTATGACGGTGAATTTTTCCAAAACTGCTGGAGAAATCTCAGAAGGGACCGATACCAAAGACTCCTGCTAATAAGGCACGCTATATAAACAAAATGAAGTTAAATGCTCAAGTGCCGTAAGAATAGTGATGACTTTCTTCTTTTGCACTGGTTCCCTTTTCTAATTATAATCGACATACGTTGATACTATTCGCCTCTTTGGTATCGTTAATCGTTAAATTGTGATACTTTAAGTGAGCGCGAATCGCATTTCTTAGTTCAATATATAATATTTTTTGTCTTACTTGGTTTTAAATGTAAAAATGGAAACCGAACCTGTTTGCACTTCGCAGATATATCTTAAATTATTAATGGTTACTGACTATTTACCAATTTATTATAATTTAATCAATTATACCAAAGGTAAGTTTTTGGATTTTAGGTATAATATATGCATTCTTTTAAAATAATGTATTCTTGATTTTGATTTTTAGTTAATTAAATTAATAAATAAAAAATGAATAATCAAAAACGAAAATTATCCACGTCGGATTCCTTTGATTGAGAAAATTAAAAAAACTGATGATTCTTCAACAACTTTAGATCGATCTATGTCAACAGTCAATTTAAATCATTCATCTACATCTATATCGACATTTACCGAATATGGAGGAGAATCTTCGGGATCTTCATTAGGTTGTTCCCAGCATGAGATAAGGGAAACACACGAAGAAGAGTATACAACATGAAATTTACATTGATATAAGTAAATTTAGTAATGTTAATGAGGATGAAATTGATATATTTTGAATTTTAAATTGTAAATGGAAACCAAATGATACTTTTGTTTTACTCTATTCTGTACATAAAATAGGGGGAAAGATGTTAAATATTGCTTATCTGAAAAATATTTTAGGCAATTAAATTGGTTAATATTTTCGAAACATTTAAACGGAATCTTTTGCACAAACAAGTTCAAACAAGTACCATTGCAAAAATTAGTATCTCAGCCAGTATTCTAATATTCTAAATTATCAGACAAAGATGTTATTTTGATAACACATAAAAATACTAAGTACCATAAAAATACAATTGTTTATGTGGAAAATAGTATAGAATCATTCAAAAGGACAATTCTGAACCAAAAAACAGACATAAAACTATTGACGATAGTCTACGAACACGAGGCTAATCATAGCATTGGCAATTCTGAGGTGGAAGGATCACATTTTGCTGACCGCTACAAACTTGGTAAAACGCATCGTAAAAACATAAGCATGCAACTGAAGTATTGTAATGAATAAAATAGGCTCAGGCAAGAGTTAGAACATGGTATTTTTTATGGTAAGACCATGAACCCAGATGCGTGTAAGGACATCAACAGACCTAGAAATAGCATTCACTCTTTGCTGACGACCACCCACTGGCTGTGAAGAGTAGATTTCGCTTGTGCCAGGTGCATAGTTTTAAAAAGAAAACCCGGAAAACAGGTATCAATCACATTTTCTAGCGTTGATTTCTTAACCGGTGCCAAGTGTTTTGAATAATATTATGTTAGGTTGCCATGATGATAGTTAGCTAACGTCAACCAATAATCCAGAAATAACATTGATTTATATCCCCCAGTGTAATTTTGTTAGTTGTTCATCCAAGGGTACATCTTGGACAGTTTTTTCGTGATATACAGATTAATGATAACCGACTACCGATTACATTTCCATGTCCTTAAATAACCAGATTCCCAAAATTAATAACTAAAATTAAACTTTGCACGTAGGACGTATTTTCAACTTTTTATTAATTCATGCATTATGGTAATTTAATTGATTTATTATTGTTACAGTTAATAAACACGTATTAATTTTTTAAAAATTAGAATCAATTTTTAATAGAGTAAAATTTATTTAAAATAATTATTTGAAACATTTTAATACTATAATTATTTAATTTTATTATAAATCTAAAAATTACTAAATTTAAATACATTTTTTCTAAATAGTTAAAAGAAATTTATGTTTTTATTTTTAATATTCATACATATTTTTAAATAGTCACTTTGTTTAAATAAAATATATTTGGATTAAACATAAATATTTACTGTCAATAATTATTTATAGTATCTTTTTACAAATAAAAGGAAGTTATCGTAAAAAGTTTTCGGAAACATGTCAACATCTATAAGAAAGAAACTCGTTATTGTCGGTGACGGTGCATGTGGTAAAACATGTCTTTTAATTGTATTTAGCAAAGACCAATTTCCTGAAGTATATGTTCCCACAGTATTTGAAAATTACGTCGCTGATATTGAAGTTGATTCAAAATCGGTTGAATTAGCTTTATGGGATACAGCTGGACAGGAAGATTATGACAGATTAAGACCGTTATCATATCCAGATACTGATGTTATATTAATGTGCTTCAGTATCGATTCCTCAGACAGTCTTGAAAACATTCCAGAGAAATGGACACCGGAAGTACGTGATAATTTATTTTTGATATTTTATAATTATTTTAGGTTAAACATTTTTGTCAAAACGTTCCTATAATTTTGGTTGGTAATAAAAAAGATCTTCGTAATGAAGACAGCAGTCGCAAAGACGGCAAAAACAAAGTTGAAATCGTTAAATTTGAAGACGGAAAAGCAATGGCAGACAGAATTGGTGCTTATGCTTACATTGAATGTTCTGCAAAAACAAAGGACGGAGTTCGAGAAGTTTTCGAAACTGCAACTAAAGCAGCTCTACAATCTAAGAAAAAGAAGAAAAATATTAAATGTGATTTATTATAAAAGAATGATTTGATGGAATTCTGACATTTAATAAATTAAAGTACGCGAATTTATCTAAGTCGAAGCTATGTGAGTTTAAATTTGAATCATTCCTGGTTTCTTTTTTACTTTTATATTGAATAAATTCTGATGTTATTGCTTAATAAAATTTGAATCGTTAATTTGCATGTCATTTAAAATTCCTATCATAATTTGGTCTTTATTCATTCCGATGTTTATTCTGTGTTTTCTAGACAATATTGAATCTTTGTAACATCGATTTCGAAATGTTGAATTTTTTGATAATTTTAATTTAAATTATTTGTTAAGTATTTTTGGTTTTTGATTTATTAATTAGTTTAGGAATTCGATCATAGTATTAATCATTCTAATTAATTGATTTGACGAACAATTATTATCTCTCAATTGATTAATACAACACTTAGTGTTGAGATAATTGATTTGCATGCATTTTCTAGTAATCGGAATTTGATCAAATGTTGATATCTTCACAATAGATATTTGTTATTTCAATTACGAATCTATTGTATTTCAAACGAGAATGTTTGTATGTTGAAATACTATTGTAAGTAATTTTGAAGGAAACAATTTAATTTTTAAGTTTTATTTATATTCGTGTTGACAAAAAATGATAGTAGATCTAATTATTTGTAAATGTTTTGAAAATATCAAGATTATTTTTAAATTGCATTTTTTTATTTTATAATTTTATTAAATATGACGCAATTATATTAATAAATTGAAAATGTTAAATTATGAACAATTCGAATCTCACGGAAAATAAGAATTCTCAGAAAAAGCTTAATTTAAACAAAATGTTATTTTCAACAACTAACAAACGTATCGATTGAACTGAATAACTAAGATTTGGCAAAAAAGTTAGCTGGTATAATGAAAAGTAGTAAAATTATTATCAATTTTTTAATAGGACTGCTAATAGACAATATAATGAAGAATACATCAAATTTGATTTCTCAAGTGTTGAAATTGCTGGAAGTATTCAACCTCATAATATGTCGGGAAACATTATCAAATGAAACAATGGTGCCAAGTAAACTTCAGCGACATCTTAAAACTAGACATTCCAATTATGCTGAAAAGAGTGTTGATTTTTTTAAACGAATGCAAATTGATAATAAAAAAACAAAGTATTTTTATGAATTCAGCAACCACAGTTTCAAGACGTGCTCAAGAAGCTATCTACAATGTTGCAAAATTAGTAGCTAAAGCTAAAAACCGCACATTATAGCTGAATCTTTAATTCTACCATCTTGCATAGTGCTATTAAAGTACAATGTATGTAACTCAATCCCTTCAAAAGAGCCCGCAATATTTTTCATGGAAATAATAAAGTTTTCTTAATAGCCTGAAAATAATATAAAATTTTGCAAACCTCAAACTAATCTTATATGTAAAATCAATAAAAAGTTTACAGTAAAGTCAAAACTTTGTATCCACTCGTTTACTTTCACAACCTCATCTCTTAACTGCAAGACAATGTCTGTGATACCACTAATCCCAAATCGCAAACAACACTGACCCTATGCATTAGTGTCCACCTGCAAAATGTGAGACCCATCACTTGTGCTGCTAATGTCCCGACGCGTTCTTGGATCTATGGGCTTAACAAAGGATGAACCGCGCTTTAACTCATAATTTTTCCCTTATCACTGAAATTTATTGTAATACAGGATATTAACTAGAACCATAATTCCCGCTTTTATCCTTGATCGCAGATTTTCAATATAATTATCAAACAATGACAGGAAATATCACTTTTCTTTTAAGACAAAAAAGAAAAATATATGCACAAATAAAATCCACAAATCTATGGTTAGTCGCTTAAGTCTATTTGGTCAGCAGATTTCTGCAGCCTATCAATACAAGCAGTTTTATAACGTTTCAGCGGTTTCAGCCAGCCAGGATCGATCTAGTCGACTAAGATGTCTAACACAGAACACTGTTTTATCTGACTCCAAAGATAAACTGTCTGGCATGTAGGTAATATAAATAAGTTAATATGAATTGATAAGATAACGTTTATATTTTTGTTTAAAATATATATTTATTTATGCACAAAGTACAAATAATAAAATACCAAAATATGCCGCTACTATGAAGAATAGAAATTGGTTATACAAATTGTCCTCAGATAAAGTTGTCACGCTTTGGGGCTAATTGGTTCACAACGCTGATTTAATTAGATATGATCAAGAAGGAGGGAGAGTCCCGAAATTTGCGCGATCGTTTAGAACAAGATCGTTTTACATTTACCTAATTTATTCCCTCTAATATTTTATAACCAACGGGTAAATCAACCGAAATGTTGGTACCTGTTATTTCTTATTCTGTCACTCACAGCTCGTGTTTTCTAAATTGTCAATGGTTATAATCAATAACGATTTAAGCAGGCAGTGTCTCTAACTACCAATTCTGAGTTTTTCAAACGAATTTATAAATGTACTTTATATTTTATTTATAATTACTATACATATACATTTATAAATGACTTATACTACTTATTTAATATTTTTTATTTATAGTATTTATTTATAGTAACTGTTACTTTTTCTCTATATTAGGCCCTTACGGCTACCATTTTTGCCAACCAACCCCAACAAGCTTACCAAAAGAGTCAGATGTATAATGGGTCGATTTTTGGGCATAAACAGAAGGTCTGAAACTGTCGGGACGAGCTCTTGTTTGATGTAATTTGGCTGTGTTCTGAATTTGTCGTTGACTTGTTTACTCAATCTCAATATCTCAATCATCTGCGCATGCTCTCGTATGGTAACTTTTAAGTCTCGTATGATTACAACAGCAGGTAAAATTTAAATTTTGAAACATTTAATTCACTTTGATTTTTAAAATACGATTTTCGGAGTACACGTTTTCTAAAAAAATAACATTTAAAATAATAGTAAAAATAAAATAAAATAGTAAACGCTGTTTTTATTAAATTATTATCAAAATCACTTGAAAAAGGCAGTGCCGAAAATTCGTGAATATAAAAAAACATTGATATCTTTACTGATTTATAGTCAAGTTTTTTAATAAATGCAATGCCAATTAAAAAGAAATCAGTGGTGAATATTGAAAAAAGTTCTTATAAAATTATTATTAGCTTTTATTTTTGTTATTATCTTTTTAAACTTTTGATAAATAATTTGAGTATTCAATAACTCGAATATTTTCAGAATTTTTTATGCAATATTTGAATAGTTGGATGCTCTAATATTATATACTAGCATTCCTGTTTCTGGAGTTTTACCTAAATTATCATTATCCCTTCGCTAATTTTATCCAATTTAGAACATCGTGGTGGTTCTTCCGACTCATAGAAGCAATTTGAACCTTTGGAGCGTCTAGCATCAGAGACCGGCGTCAAAGATCGGTTTCCCACACCTGAGGAGCTCAAATGAGTCTGTTGACCAGCTACTTCCTAATTGAGGCATTTCAGTCTCTAACTGGAAATGTCCTGTCTGTCTTGGGACCATCAATCAAATATTTTGGGTTATTAATCAATTACACAATCAATTACCTTACCACTAAAACATTTTAAATCGATCATTATATCAGCAATTTTCAGATCCTATATGAATTTTTGATACATATATCTTTGAAATTAAATCGTCCTTTTGATATTTTTGGAACGCAATTTTTGAATTTTCGTATAATCTCTTTTCACTAAAATAATCTCTGGGCAGAATTTAATGATCTATATAAAATTATGTCATTATTTATTTTAAATTCACAGTATATACTCGTTAAACAAAACCTTTTTATACCAACTTACACACACATACATTTTCAACATTTAAAAAATAGAAATTATTCATATATACTTAAGAAAACCCATTGTACTATTAAAAATGATATAAAATAAAAGACATGTTAAAAACTAAATATTTATTAAAATCCATGAAATTTGAGTGCTATCTACTATCCAAATTATTACCAAATGCCATTACCCCTGGCATGGGCGTCCGTAAGAGGGGACAAGAGGGGCACTTGCCCCCCTGGATTTCCAAGACCATTCTATTTTTCGATTAATTTAAGACAAAATAAATTGATAAAAAAATTTAATTTAATTTATTTTCCTGTTTGTTTCTAATGTTAAAAACTGTCTTTTATTTATTTCACTCAAATATTGATTTATAAATAAATTGATTAATAATAAAATAAATTACTAAAATTAGTTATTAATTTATATTTTAATTCGTTGTTTTATTTAAGTAATCTATAACTATACTTTGTAATTTAAATCAAGTTTAATCAGTATTTGATCTCAAAAATGATCTCAAATTCAATCTCTTGAGAGCCGATACAAAAACACTAACAGAAAGCTATGATTTCAAAAAAGATTCAAAAGGAATGCGTTGTTTCCGCTATGCTTAGTTAAATCAGTACTAGGGCTTGCAATACCGGATCAAATTTTCAAAACCGGTATTTCGGTATTTCATTATATTAATACCGGGATCCCGGTATTAATACCGGTATTTAAGAAAAAACAAAAAAAAAAGCAAAACTACACCGCAAAAAATAGAAAAAAAAATATTTATAAAGAAAATAAAATATTTAATTCAATAACGAATAATTCGAAACAATAAACTTTTTTTTTAAAGTGCCACAAAAGACAAAAAAAATATAAAATAAAAAAAGAGTAATAATATAATTAATAATATATATGAATAATAAGTCCTATGTCCTATTGTTGTGATTTGCCTTTAAAATATGCCCTCAAAAATGTTAAACTATCAAGAGTTTTGTCGCTTAAGCTGGATCGAATTTTTGTGCACAACAGCCCTGCTGCTGAAAAGGCTCTTTCGGACTCGACGCTAGTTGGTGGTATGGACATAAGGCAGTCATATACTAGTTGAAGATATTTTCCTCTAATATGTTCTACTTAGAAGCCTTTTGTATGCAGTTCTTTAACTGGACAAAGCGTTCTAGCATGGCAAGTAAGCTATTCCAACGTGTTTTAGAATCTAGAATTAAATTCAGTTCCTTTCCAAATTGTTCTTTAACATGTTTCTGTAAAGCTTTATCATTTTTCATTGGCGAACGTCTGAATAACTTCACAACCTTTCTTATTTTTTTAATCAATGGACCTATCTGTTCATGAATAATTAACAGTCAATTGCATTGTTTTCTTGAAGTATGGATAAACTATTATCATCAAGATCACTATCATTTTCATCACTTGTATACTGGTTATCATCTTCGTTACAATTAGAATGTTCATTTTCTAAATTTTGGTGTATCATATTTATATATAAAACCTAATGACAGCCAATTGAATTCCGTGAACTAAACAAAGTTGTTTCCTTGCACAAATCAACTTTCCAACTTTGGTCATGACATATGCACCATCGGTTGTAACGCACTGAGAAGAGTCAAGACGTGGCTAAGATCAACAATGTGTGAAAATAGACTTTCTGGACTTTACATGATGAGTGTTCATCGTGACAGAATCAATGACAGTAAAAGAAAACGAAAAGTAATGGACAAAGGGAACAATAATTTGATCAAGATCACAGACGTTTTCAGTTTCTTTTCAAAAAGTAATATTTATGAATAAGTCTGTAATTTTGTTTTATAATTGAATAAATATTTATGGAAAATATACAAAAAAGAACTTTTTTTTATGTTTTTTGACTGTTTATTCCTAAAATCACATTAATGTTTCAACGATAGAAATGACTTTAATTGATATACTATTATTAATCTGATTATTTATAGTAACAATTTTTTTTCGTAAATGAGCATAACAAGAATTTAAATGATACTAATTGTTGTACGTTTAAGTATTACATTAATATGTAGTTCTCTACTTTGTTTTTGAAACCCCCCCCCCCCCCCCTTGAAAAAATTACTGCGGACGCCCATAACCCCTGGATAGAAATATTTACAAACCAGCTTTTGTTATCTTGATATTCAATTCCAAAGGTATCCTAGAAAAGGGAATTTATGAATAATGAATACATTTAATTTCACCTCTTTTTATAGTTGGAGAATCAAGCGTGTAACCAATCAAATTTATGCAAATTTATCTAAAATAGTGTATACTGACAACAAACAAAAATAATATTCTTTAATGTTAAATAAAACAGTATACTGTTACTAGTAACAATGACAACAAGTAAAAAATTTTAACACAAAATAGAGTACTGCTTCAAGTACCCACAAATTTACAACGCAAAAGAAATATAAACTAAAAATTTATTATTTGTTAATAGTTAAGAAAAAGTGAGCTTTACTCCATTCTTTTTGCGCAATACCCAAGCATTTTGATTCTTCTGTCTATCTCCACACACTTCACATTTTTGTTAGCTATCACACCTTCGTTCAAACATTCTTTATCCAACGCGCCCCAACCGTATTCAGGATGATTTGCTGCATAGCTCAATCATAAATGTAAAAAATAAATTAAAATAAATCTGAATCACATATTTAATACAAATACCACAAAAGTTATTTTTTAATCAAGCATAACAAATTAAATGAATCAGTTTTATGATCACATTTATTTTAAGCATGGCAGTCATTGAAGAAAGATATTAGAATCATATTTAATAGAAATTTAGTATTAATCAAATTTTTCTGTGTTCAGTATTGCTCAAGAGAGGGGATCTGGTACCAAATGCCCTTTTGGACATTGGACCAAAATGTTCCATTATATTTCTTTAGCACCCACCGCAGGGTGTTAGCGTCCTTTTTCGGAACATATCCTTTTCCCGGTGAAAAAACCAGTTAAAAAATCCAGTAACCAATGAAATTTGACATTCCGATCCAACGCGTTATTCAACAAATACAAATATTTTACTAAATAAGTTTTAAAACAAATTTAGTTATATTTTTTCGATACACTTCAATAAGAATAGAATAAAATTGTCATGCAAATAAATTTGTAACAATTAGTTGAAAAATTAGTTATTGCGCTGTCCAAGTTTTCTGAGAATAGATGAAATAATTCTTATTTTTATTGCAATCTTGTATTGACGGTTTCACGCCACGCATGAGTGAACTTTAGAAACATTCTGGTGACAAATATCTAATAGAAATTTATTTTTCATTTGCATAAATATCTAATTATCTGCAAATAAAATTGTATTGATATTTTCTAGAGGATAAAATATCGTGTTTAATTTTTTAATTTTTTAGGGGTTGGAAATTGTGATTCATGACTTGATTTCACAGCAAAACTTGATTTTAAGCATATATTATGACAATTAATGGGCAATAAATTAAACTTTATTATTTCACATTAGAATATGTATTGACTTTAATTAAAGGAATAGAAATCATTCTGTCATTTTGCACAATTTTTATAATGAAAACCTTTGATATGACTGACTTGTAAAACCGGTTGCTTCTACTCATACATTGGAAAGGACTGAGCCTAGGCTGTCTAACGTTTTCAGCACTTAGAAATTCGAGCATCTGGATTATTTAGAATTCAGTCTTTTTTTCTTGATACCAACAGTTTGTGCCAGACTTAGGAAGATGTAGGTCTTTGACTATATCAATAAGTGCTATTTCTGGTCTCCGTGTGATCAGGCTTCTTCCCATACTCAAAATACTTTCTTATAATAATACATAATAAAGTCGACTTCATCTACAAATTTCATTTTTACTGAAATAGGAATAGGCAGATGTTATTATTAATATTGTATGTCTAGTTTCCCTTACTCTGATTTTTTTATAACTAAATATATCTAACATGCAAAAGTAACAGCCGTTCAGGTGTTTTGTTGACTCTTTCAAAATTCTAGACACTACAAATTTCATACATTACGATATACTCTCAACCACCCCACCAATGTCGATTTGGAGAAATTACTTGAAATAGGTTTCAAAACGTTTCCTGATCTACAGTAGATATAGAAAAATATTTTTCGAAAGTAAAGTAATATTTAGAAACTTTTAAAATCGTCTATTATACTTGTTATGCGCAACTAAATTTAAGTTTTCTTCCAACATTCATTTATCAATTACAATATGAAATTCTTTTTTTCTGAAAATTTAAACAACTGAGACGTGGTAATTATTAATATTAATGTAACTAATATGATATAATTTAATATCGATTTTAATATACAAATGCAACACAAACAGTTATTTAGACTAACTGATCACATTTAACATTTAAACTATATTATAAATAAAATAAAAAATAAAAATAATAAATAAAAAAAATAATAAATAATAAATAAAATAATAAATGATAAAAATAATAAATAACAATTTTTTGAACTCCATACAATAGTAGCCACATGTTTCACACAAATAATAAGACGAAAACTGCAAAGTATTAAATACCTTATTATGTATGTGAGGAGTTAAAATTAAAATGTTAAATTAAAATTATTTCATGATTAAATTTTGTAAAATTAAAAGTGAAACTTAAATTATTTGAAATATATTAGAAATAAAATGGTTTAAGATTAAAATGAATATTTTAATTTTAATTTTGAAATAAAATAATTTTTAATAAAATTGCAATTCAAGTATGAATGGTATGTTGATGGTATGTTGATATTTGGTTGAATATTTGTTTATATAAGCAGATTTAATGATATATGATTTTGGATTTATTTAGTCTTAGTAATTTATTTGATGACAGAATAATTGAATGTTATAGCATCTAACAATGTACAAAGAAATAAAAGTTTTTACAACTTTTCTTCCGGAATCGCTTTCAATATCTTTATCTTATTTAATTTTACAAATATATTTTCAAAATAAAATTTTTGAAAATAGTTTAATTTGTAAAATAATTAATACTTTAAATTGAATTTAATATTCTTAAAATAAATGTTTTTTGTAATTTGTTTATTAAATCTATAACATCTATAGTTTTTCCGGGTAAGGTTCAATTTCCCGACAAACGGTTTAAAGACTAAAAGAAAATTAATTCAGGTAAAAAAAGTTTATTAAATAAATAGAAATTATTTCAGTTAAAAAAATTTAATAAATAAATATAATTTAATTTTGAGTGATAAGATTTAAATAAGAGTAGAAATTTTTTAACAAAAAAATACATAAAGTGTAATTTTATGTTAAAAAAAATTGAGAACACATAAAAATATAAAATGCTTAATTTAAAGAGCTTATTCATAAAGAAACACTATGAGCAATGCCACGAAGATAATCTAATAAAGTTAAATTTCCACGTTTATTAAAAACTGTTAAGATTCTTCTATCACTTTCAATCACTTTTTCCTTTGCTTTGGACGTTCTTCACCTCGAATAATACACTCAACTGAATTATCGACTTGTTTCTGCTCTTTTTGGAATTCTTCAATAATATTATATAACCCAATGTGTGTTCTTCCAATCAAATTCTCCCATCTTCTGTGCCAAGCGTGATTGTCGGGAAATTGATAGTCGGGAAAGTGATTGTCGGGAAATTGATCGCCAGCCAGCTTTTCCTACCCGATGATAACAGGAGAACGGTCAAAATATTACGTGAAACCTATGTTTGAGTGACGCTTTCAAATAATTATATCATTGTCATTTTTATTTAATTACATATTCAATTATATTCAATTATACTTAACATAATCCTACAAAACTATTTCCTAGATCATGAAATATCCGTAGATTTTTGACCATTTAAGAATTGGTAAATATATATATACTTTTTTACAAGGTTTAATTTGTGTACAAGGAAATGGAGGAAATCCAGTGGGACAAGGTTACTTTTCTCTGGCACTGTCGTTTCTAGATGCCAAGAGTACGTTTTTATTATTCAGTACTGTTTGAGATGAGGATAATGAGTATAACTATAATATCCATATATTGCATTTTAACTGTTATAGCAGAGATTATGTAAACTTTTGTAATTAATTGACGTATAGTATGATGATGCGAGAGAATATTGAAGTTTTGCTTCCTTAAAAATAAAATAATAATTAACAAGAATATTTACTTTTTCAATGCATTTTCAAAATGACAAAAATGATCTTTGAGAATTGAATTTCTACAAATTTTGTTTCTTGTACAACATAAAAATAGTAGATAAATACCCCTAGGCCTCGCTTTGCGCTGTAGATACGCTACACAATTTTGCGGCACAGTCTGTAACAACGCAAAGTGAATTAACATTTGGTATGAAAACCATGTGAATATTGAAGATAGGTTCCACAAATTCCACAATCAAAAACTGATAAAATTAATAATTTAAGAAACATAAATAAAAGAAACTTTTTAATTCATAAAAGAACAGAAAACATGACATGAAAATTCAATTAAACACAAAATAACAAAAAAAAGTGAAAAAAGCTTTTATTCATCTGATTCAATTATATAGATAAATGTAGATGCTAGTGATTCTGTAGATGTTGGGTCCTGCGCAACGAAACACCGCAAAATGAAATGACCCCTAGATGTACATAAAAGTGTACTTAATGGGAGTGGTTATTAGGTACAAGAAAAAGAGGGAAAGGAATATCTTATTCTAACAGATTGAAGACAGGACATATGGCATATCGTTTTTCACAAATACCACTGAAAGCTTCATATATGTCTTTTCCTCAAATGAATGTATTCATTTCCTAACAAGTATTTTGTCATTATAATACTCATATTTTGGAATATTTTATATTCGAATTTTTCCATTCTCAAAAAAAGTCACTACATTATTTACAAAAATTTTCTTTTCTTTGATCATAATGAGTGCATGATGTCTTTCTTTTAAAGTTTTTTAGGTTTGGATATTCGTTTCATCGAGAGCTAGATGAATTATTTGTTATAAAGTAATGAAACAAAATGTAATTAAACATTTGTAACCATTTATAAAATAACAAATAAAAACAATAACGAACAAATTTCATCTTATTGGAGTTTTAAAAATTAAAAAGACATGAATCCATACAGGTCTCATAATTTCGAACTTATTAAAGTTTTCATTATAAATTATTATTATTAGACGCATTTTTACTTTCTAGAGTTTCCGTCGTATTGGATGTCCAGCACCGAGGATATATATATATATATATATATATATAGTTTTGTATTAAAACAAAAATATATTAAAATATATAATAAATAAATAATGACACCTTATACTTTTAAAGATATGACTTATCCTTTTAACAATGAAGAGAACAAGAAAGGTGATAAATATATAAAGTATATGAGGTGTAGATTGAAGCCCAACTCCACCACTAATTGAACTCGGGGTAAAACAACAATGAATTTTTAAATTTCAATTTTATAATTAACAATGAAAACAATTTAAAATTCAAAAAAATTATAAAATTATTTTAAATTTTGGATTCATTTTGAAATGAATTATTTCTGTTTTGTGCCTTTGACTGCAATAGGCGTGTTTATTGCCCACTCGACCATTTCAATGGGATTTTTATTTCTTTTTTTACACCAAGATCGTGTTAACATATTTTGTTTACTGCCAGTAACTTCTATTTTTACATTATTTCTTTTTCTAGTTTGTCTCAATTTCAGAATAACTCAAACGGCAAACAAATATTTTCAAAAACAACAATAATAATGAAATTATTATTTATTTTTTTTGTCATTTAATTTAATTATTTATGCTCTATGCAATCCAGAAGCTTTTATCAAATTGATTGTTATAATAATTCCGATTTATTAACTATTAATTTAAATTCAATTACTATAACTATAAAATTAACATTTGTATTTTTCAAAAAATTATAATACTATTATTCCTATCAAGTCAAATTCAATTAATTTTACTCTGACTAGTCATGTTATCTTTGGTATCAATCAGTGGCTCCCAATAATATATTAAATATTTATTAAATAAATAATTTAAAAATTGCTTCCACTTTCAATTCACTCTCTATTAATTATTTCAAGTAGAATTTTATGAAGACTTAAGAGTACTTTGACCTCAATAACCTTTCAAAATCATCGAAATGTCTTAAAAACATGTTGAGGTCATAATAATTAATTTTAATTACTTTTATTTAATTATTCAATTTATTGCATTTAATTTATCAATCAATATTTTTAAAAATATTTAATTTTAATTACTTACCTTATTTAATTATTTTTATTTATTATTTTAAACGGTTTATTTACAAGGACATTCACTCTTGTAAACATCCTACAGTTTTGCAATAGTGTTTGTTTGCTATTAGTGTTTGTAGTGTAACGTTAATTGATTGCATATAACTTTTAAATACAATTACAAATTGTAGTATTTATCTTTATTTGGGTTATGTCTCCTGCAACCAAACAAAAGAAACTATATAATAATTCTCTATAGTAATAATTTACTATAGAGAAATTACAAATTAAAATTACAAAAATAAAAATCTAAAAAAATCAATAACAAAAGAATCAAACGTAAAATTTTCATATAATCTAATAAAGCAACTAGATTAAAGTTCATAATTTCAAAATAACAGAAAAGTATACAATCTGAAAAGGCAATTGGGTCAGAACTCATTATTTCAAAACAATCAAAAAGGAACACAATTCGGGAAAAGAAAAGTGATCGAATCAAACTTCATTATTTCAAGACAATAAAAGGAAATATAATCCGAGAAGGAAAAGATATATATATATATATATATATATAAGTACAATAGCCCAAAGCAATTCTCCTAGTAGACTAGTCAGATAACCATATAATCTCAGAATCCTTTATCGAATCCTCTAGTCTACTTTCACTGACCATTGTCCTACAAATAGCAGTAGCTTACCTATCATAAACAACATTCGAGATCAATTTACGAAGTATTTTTTTTTCGGTAATAAATTTGTAATTTTTCGTTAATTGTTAGTTTATCATTTTATTATCGTTATTATTATTATTATTATCTTATCTGTACCCTACATTATATACAAACACCCAAGTTGTCCCAAAACATTTTTTAAAGGTGACTCTGCTGGGTCTGATAAATTTCTTAACCACATAGATGTTATGTATGTGTAGATATATTGTTACGTCTTATTTCTGGTGGCTAGGCTTGCATAAAAATTATTTTACTAATTCGTTTGATCATGAATTAGTAATATTTGGTTGGAGGTACTCTAACTTTTGGAAATCTGTGGTTTATTGTCGCCAAGTTGTGTGTTGTTGAGACATGATTCCAGCATTTGTCTCCTGTTGGTTTTGTTTTTATTTGTTAGGACGTTGCAAAGCTTATTGAACGGTTCTTCGCTTTTTGAAATTTCCTCGATTTGGTCAGCGATTTCGTTTTATGCTAGAGCCATTTGCGGCTGTTAGTGAGTTTTCTGTGTTTTTTGCATTTTTGTACATGTAGTGGGACAGTAGTGATATTACAGAGCTTGTGTCGATTAGAAAGTCATTGTTATTTGTGTTACTTGTCATTTGTTTGACCGGTCTCTGTAGTTATTGCTTGGAGATTTAAATAAAAATGAAAAGAACTTGATTGTTTTTGATGATTGTGTTAATGATAAAAAGAAATAATGGAATCATATTTTACAAGATCAAGACATACAAATTGTTGTTGTATTTACTTATCACAAAATAATTTAGATTTACCAAAAAGTTCTCAAATTTTTATATATTTTTTGAATTGAATAAACGTGATCGAGATAATATTTGTCATGATTTATTTTCTACATTGATGGAAAAATCAGACTTTGATAGATTAAGAAATCATTGGAATACAAGATATAATTACGCTAGTTTGGATACTAATAGAAAAGTTATACATGAAAAAATCATTTAAAAATCGATCGATATTACAACGATTTGAAAAATATAGAAAAACAAAATCAGATTTGGAATGATAATAATTCGTAAAAGGAATAGGACCTTAAATTATAACTTTATAGAACATGAAGGACAACAGAAACCAACTATTGATGCTATATTATAAAACCAATCAACAACATCAACCTGAAAAATGAAAACTTTCAGATTAAATGTAAATTTAAAATCATTTCCTGATGCTTTAAATCCTCCACAATTGATTGAAAAAGTTCTTATAGAAGGGGATGAAACAGGAAGAGAATTACGGAAGAATAAAAATAAATGTATAATTACATTAGAAAATAATGAATTTTATATCTTAAACACAAATACAAGTAAAAAATATGCTTTAACACCTGAGTTGTTATCATGTATTGAAGGAAATGCTTTTCGAGGAACGGAACGAAGTGACAAGTAGACAAGCGATGATCAAGGAAAATTACAAGTTGATAAAAAACAGTTGATTATTATATAGAATTAACTAAAGATTTGATAGGTATTATAAAGATTAAAATATTAATCTAGTTAGAAGTGAAAAATCTGAAGCATCATCAGAGGAAATAAAAACATATACAGGGACAACCCCTGCATAAGAAACCTCTCAGTAAAATCATCTAAGAAATCAAAAGTATAAGACTGGGTTCGGGCTCTGCCCACCATTCAGGATTAGATGTATTTTTTTCCGAGATAATCCAATTTTACTATTCAAACATTTAAGAAAATTATTACTTGCAACAAAGGCTGGACATTCAAATACGTATAATCAAGTCAATGACATTATTTATTTTAAGTATAAAAATTGTGACAAGTTTAATTTTGATAAAACCTTTTATTTTAATCATGATGTTCGAAAAAAAGATTTTAAGGAAGTATTTCCTAAAACAGCAAGTGCTGAAGCATTACATAATACTGTAAAAATATACTTTAATATTGATCAATCATAAAATCCTTTAGATATTTGTAACTCAAGATTATATTTCAAAGTTACAGTAAGTGGAAATGTTGCAGCTACTAAATTTACATTAGAATATAACTGGTTATTAAATTTATTTACTGATATGGATATAAAATTAGGTCCTTCAGAATTAGAAAGAATAGAACGTTGTGGTGCTAGTTCTTCTATTTTAAATGTTGTCATAACAGATTCTCATTTTAAAAATCAACATGAAGAATTGAGTGGCTGGATTCCAGATGTTGGTGATGGAACAACAATAAATGAAGGTTATAAAGAACGAGATAGTCTATATAAATTTTTATTTGAAGGAATGTATCTTTTAAAATCTTTATTTGGATTTTTCCAAAATTGTAGCAGATTATTTTACTTGATACCATTTGAACTTTCAATTACAAAAAATAATGATTTTAAAAATTATTTATTTGGAACAGTTGTAAATGATGCAGTTAAAATAAATATAGAGTCCCTTACTCTTTTAGTTCCTTCAATAACATTTAATCCGAAATTAGAAACTTTTATAATGGATAGAATGAATATGGATAAACCAATTAATGTAAGATATCTTCAAAGAATGACAAATAATATTGATATACCAACAGGAACAATAATCAGTTGAAAACCAAAAGTTTTAAATTCAAGACCTCGATATATTTTTATAGGATTTAAAGATGAATCTATTTACAAAAAAATAATTCAAAATTTATACAATCACTTGGAGGAGATAAAGAAATAAATTCTTTACGTGTTCAATCATGAACAACTTATTATCCTCTGGATCCAATGACATTTTGTTTAAAAGATAATTATCAAGCAAAACCATATTTATCATATGTTGATGCATTGAGTGCTTTTATAGTAGATCCACAATTAAACATGACTGATTTTAAAAATTTGTATTCAATATTTTGTTTTGATGTTTCAGATCAAGATGAAAAATTATATTTGAATGAGGCAAATATTTAATATATCATAGAATAGAAGTTATAAACAAAAGATCATATAATAAATGGAGGGAAAGTTTGAAAAATTAATTAATCTTTTATAAACAAAATATTCAACAACTCTTTCTTTTAATGGTAAATCTTCAGAATTTATAACCAATTTCAAATACCTTTAAACTTGAATAGAGAATTTAATTATGAAATTGGATTGCAATGGTTTACAGTTTATAATAATATACACAATGTTACAAATAAAAATAATAAAATAAAAATACATTGGAACATAAATTCTTCTTCTTTTGATATAATTATACCTCGTGGAGCATATGAATTAAATGCTTTATTTTCAACAATTAAAACCCTAGTACAAGATGTTTTGACGACTAATAAGTAAGCTTTCCAGAGCAATTAGAACAAAATGATTGGTACTTCCGTGTTATCTTACCCCCAAAAATTAAATTATAAAATACAATTAAAATAACAATATAAAAAATGAGAGCCACCTGGATGACCATTTACAAACTCTTTACAAACATTTGCTGAGTTTGTAACTGTGATTTAGAAAATAAATATAATAATTATATGTGTTCTTTTTTAATTTAATTTTTGGGGGTAAGATAACACGGAAGTACCAAATGATTATAACCCCAAAACTCTTACTGAGAAAATTCAGACATTAAACTCGTAATAATTGAGACTTCTTAGATGAATCTGATTTGAATGAATTTACAAAATACAAACTTCTCAAATGTTGGATAAAATGTATTATTATTTATTAATGATTTAATTTTGATATTTGCATAGCTCAGCTAATTTGAAAATTTTATTTTTGTAATTAAATAATTAACATTATTATTTAAATTATATATATGATTAAAAGTAAACATAAATTTAATAATATAATTGGAAGGGAAATTAATCACCAAAAAAGTAAAAATAAGAAGCAACTCGATAATTATAAGAATAATATTACCAAACAAAACAAGAAATTGATAAATAAAATAAAATAAAAATAAAATATTGCAAAATAACATTTTCATATAATAATACAATAAATTTCCGAGTTCGCATTTGATTAGGGTTGCCAGATTTTCACCAAGACAAACCGGGACGTCTGGCAACCCTAGTAACTATATAAAAAATTTAAATAATAAACCAAGTATAAATATAAAAATCAATAAACTCACATATTTTTAAATAATTTAATAGTTTTAAATATTGTAAATTAAAAAGTAACTTTCCCACGACGGCCACAGATTAAATTAAACAAAAACAAAACTTAACCATCTGTCATTCATAACAAAAACAAACTACCCAACAGGAAAAGTTTCATATTAAAACCCATCGAACAAGAAAGCTAATTCAAAAAATAGAAAAAGTGTGATAAATAAACGAAACTTTGGAGACAGTTGTCCTCCAAAATTTTTAATTTTGTTTGCAATATTGCAATGCAAAAAAACCGGGACAATTGAGCGTTCCGAAGACCTCTTTCGGGACACCGGGACAATGATCTCAAAACCGGGACAATCCCGGGAAACCGGGACGTCTGGTAACCCTACATTTGATAAGTGTTAAATTCAATAAGTATTACATTCAATAGTTAATTTGCTGGATAAATAAAGCCATAAAAAATTAATCAAAAAATGAATCATTAAAATTCAATAACTATCATCTTATTTTTTGAGTTAAAAAATTTATTCACTCCTTGTGACACTTGAATTTACCGTACTTGTAAGGATGCCGTAAATTTGACAGTTATTTAAGAAATTATTATTTAATATTTATAATAAGTGATTTTATATTTAAATTAAAACTTTAAATTAAAGATTACAGCAAATAATAAGTTATTCTTCTCAACACAAAAGTAAGACTAGAATAGATTTACTAACCAAAACAAAAGTCACTGTACTGATCATATAATTCGAATATAATTCTATTTATAAAATTAATACAACTATCATTAATATTTACTAAGATTAGTTTACATTATTATAAATAAATTAATATTAAATTATTAAATAAAAAAACAGTGTGAGAAGGAAATTTTTAAAATTTTTCTTTTAGTCTGGATCTAACCAAAATGTATTACAGAACAGTCAAAATCTAGAATTTAGGCTGTGTAATATTTATCATTAGCTCCGTTTTGCAAATAAATAATAAATATAAAAATTCTATTAAAAACATACTGAAATTATAAAATTAACTTTATTATTAAATTAGCTACAGAACTTTCAATGTTTTAATTTTTGTTTAATTTTTCCCTGTTAAATATATATTATTATATTAAAAATTAACCCGTGTTAACTTTAGTTATGGATACAATAACACCTCGTAGTAAAAGAATAATATAGGAAGAGACCATAAAGAACCTTCACCATCTATCGTTTCCTATATCTGACCAATTCATCTAGTAGAAGAATCTGTCAGCTAAGGATGACTGATTTCTTGTTATTGTTCAACCGTCGACTGGACCTTAGCGTAACACTTTAAAAAACATTAATTCAACTTCATTATTGACATTTTTCCTCATAAATATCAATATTGAGGTGCATTTCACTTATAACCTTGAATAGTTGACATAATTTTCCTTCTTTCAATTTTTTCTTTTTCTTGTAAAGCTTTCATATTCCAACTTTTACAATCACAATCAATTATTATAAAATATCACATATATATTCTGATAAACCTTTATTGCATGATATTTTTTTATTTCTAATTATTTCTAAGAGTTTGATTTGATAATTGTAATTCGGGAAGTTTGTGCTTTCCATGTAACATATGTAAAGTATTTTTTGAGCCGCCATAAAAAATTATTTTTAGACATTTCTGGCTTAAAATCTTTCTGGAGACACATAAAATATTTTTTCAATTAAATATTTTGTTTGAATGAACTGGTTTAATTTTTAATTTAACGTTTCATTTAAATTAATTAAATATTTAAGTTAATACTTATTTATTTATTTTGATTTTTTAAAATTTAATTAATCTATTATAATTATTGTTTATTATTATTTATTTATTATATTTAATTTTTCAATTTTTACGATAAATATTTAAATAGAATTAAAGTAATAATAAATATAAGCTTTTTAAAAATTACCTGAACTTTTTCATTTAAAATAAATTTTAGTGTTTTTTATCGAGAATTATTACTTGGGCTTTTTCATTGAAAATTAATTTTTAGGCTTTTTTCATTAAGAATTATTTTTAATCTTTTTAATTGAGAAAAATTCTGATGTTCTTATCGAGAATGAAAACCCTCTGAGTCTCAGATTGACATTTAAACAAAAAATCCTGCGTGCAAAAATATTGATAGAAAAATACTTAGCCAAAAATTACATAAATATTAATTTAAAATAAAATAAAAATAATACTGAATAAGTTAATTAAAAAAATTGATGAAGAAGTGCTTAAATCTATTCACCCATTGAGGTCACAACTATCTAAAATGTATGGGCTTCCAAAAATCCATCAAGATAGTGTACCTATGGGACCTGTTTTATCCATGGTTGGTACAGCTCAGTATAAAATAACCAAATTTTTGGATGAATTATTAAAACGATAATAATTAAATACGATAATAGTTTGAATGTAAAAGTAGTTTTGAATTTGTTTCCAGCATTGCACAATATGATAGACAAAGTGTGGATGAAATTATGGTTTCGTTTGATGTTTGTAGTCTGTTTACTATTGTACCATCGGTTAAAACTATTGATCTATGTTGCTTGTTATGGAATGAAAACATTTCTGAACATCATGTTTAGGATGGAATGGCATTTCATGAACTTCTTGAGTTTGCTACTTCAAAAGTCAATTTTCTTTTCAATAATGAATGGTATCAACAAATAGAGGGAGTTGCTATGGGTTCTGCTTTATAATCAACTATGGCTTCAATTTTTTTGGCAAGCTTAGAAAAGAAAATTGCATTTTTCCAAATTATGAAACACACCGTTTATGAGCAGTATGTGGATGAAATATTTTCTTATATTTGAAAATCAGAGGCATGTTGAGTCGTTTTTGCATAATATGAATAGTCTACATAAAACATTGTATTTACGTGTGTAAATCATCATTTACTTTCTTGGATCTGTTAATACAACGAAAAGAGAAATATTATGAGACAGAAATTTATAGAAAACCAATTGATACTGGTCTCTATACTTCATTCGAAAGTTTTTGTGAATTCAAGTATATATGGGAAATATGATGCAGGGATTGATTTATTGTTCATGGTCTTTGTCTTCTACTTTTGTAAATTCAGTAAAAAGTGTTGATAAATTGGTTGTTAATGAAGAACGGTTATTCAAAATCCTTTTTATTAATTATTGTAAAAAGACTGTTAATAAAAAAATGTATTAAAAATCCCAAGGATCCATGTTTGAGAAAAGCTTGGTGTGATTTTGTTGGTGTGAATGAGTTTGATAATGAGTTTAATAACATAAATAGCGAGTGCAACGATAGCGAGCATAAAATTGTGTTAGTATTGCCATACTCAGAAATCTTTTAGATTATAAAAGAAAGATTAGCAAGCAGTTATGTAATTTAAATTATAAGATTGTATCAAGTTCATGTTAAGTACGCAATATGTTTACCAATAAGTATAATATTCCGGTTGGATTGTGTTATGATTTCGTTTATCAATTTACAAGTAATGGATGTAAATGGTTTAAATGGTGTAAATTGGAGAGACTTCCTGTCATCTCTGTGTTCGAGCTCAAGAACATTGTGGACTGAAGGAAATTGATATAACTCCCTCACTAAAGTGCTTCACATTGACATGCATAAACAAAGATTTCAATAAAACATTTTCAAGCCAAATATCCCATGTTCTTACTATTATTACTTTATGTATATTTGCACAAGACATATTTTCTATGACATGTTTTATATTTAAGTTAATAGTTATACATGAAATATTAAGCAACAATATTTAATAATTAAAATTAAAAAAGAAATTTAAAAAAAGAAAGAAAAAAGAAAAAAAAACATTTTTAATTAAATAAACAAATTATTATTTTTAAATATAAAATAAATAAAATCGAATTATTTATTATATTATTTTTAAGAATTGCAATTAAGGGATAAATGAAAGTTTTCTTCTTCCATTTTCTATAAAAAACCGTTAAAACTATATAAAGGACCGGAAATTTTAAAAATTAATATTTTAACAAATGGAAAATAATCAAACTAACTCTTGCTAGTTTTTGCAACTCATAATTTGACAAAAAGAAAATAAAAGTCAAGTTGGGAGAAATGATTCAAAAAAGTCAGATCAAAATAAAAAGCCGGAAAATTGTTCAATTGAGATTAATGTTGCCTGAAAATTTGTTAAAAAGCAATCACAACCTGAACAAAATAAAAAACAACAACATTACAATCCTTGAGCACTTGAAACATACCGCAACGTACACAGTAAAATGAGTTAAAGAAAATCGATTTATGTTTAACGAAAAAAAATGGATTTACACAAACATTGAACTTCTGTTTTTCTGTTACTAATAATAAATTGAACGAAAACCGATTGGTTCAGTAAATTAAAACAAAACACTGCACAAGTTGTTCCTTCTGACTTCGCATGTGTCTTTCAATAATCAACTCTCAGTCCATTGAAACAGTTCCATAACCTTTTCTCTGTTTCGATCATTAATCCATTCTGAATTTTTCAAATTTCGCCAAGGAGACTTTGCTGGGAAAATTATCCACTGATTTTATTTCACTTTTCGAGCATTCAACTTTCCTTTTTTAATTTCAATTTTGGAAAAATTCTACAATGGCTTTAGGTAAGTCTCTTACAAATATTTATTTTGTTTAAATTGATGAAATATTTAAATATTAACTATTTATTATTAATAAGTAAATCCGAACATTGAAAATTAATTATTTTGATAAAGATTTTAAAAATAAAGATAAAGAACATGAATTGAAAACAGTAAAAAGATATTATTCTAATTGTTTCCGGAACTTTCTCTATTTTTATTCGAACAATTTAAAATCTTAGGCTTTTCACTTCTGTCTTTAAAGTTTAAGGGACATCATTGCACAAAATATGTATTAAGAAATATTATATTATATATTTCCACATAATACTAAATTTAAAATAAAAATAAAAATATATAATTTAAATAACATTAACTTTTTTGAATAAATAATTAAATAAATATAGCAATTATTTTATTATAAGCAACCGCAACTCAAACATTCGTTTTACAATATATTTCATCGTCAGGTAGGATAGCAAAAACTATAGATATTATTGATTTTATGAAATAAATTTATTAAATTTTCTTTAAAAAATGCATCTCTAAAATTTTACTTTAAAAATAAAAAATTAATTACCAATTTTTACTATATACATTTAAAGATTTTAAAATATTTAATTATAATTTTATTTTAATATAATTTTTTAAATTTTAATTTTAACAATATATAAACTGTTTTTTTAAAAAGTTATTTTACTTAATAATTTAATACATTTAAAACAATAACAATCCACATATCCACAATTTACAGGCTTCACAAATTATTTTTATGTATTTATTTAATGTCAAATTTTGAATTCTTAAAAATTTTTATTGAATTAGAAAAATAATTTGAAAAATGATCTATTTTTTTTAATTTGAAATTTAATAACGATATAATTTGATATACTAAGGCCCAGTAACCACCACAATTAGCGCGAAAAACGGAGCACTGGATCAAAATAGAAGGGGGGGATAAAGTAGCACAAGACAAAATCCGCGCGATGGAATACGTAGTAAAACGACGTCAACGATAACTCATAATCAAAGTAGTTCATCATCATAAATAATACAATTATTAATAATCAATAAAACAAAATAATATTTCATTTTTTTCCTTTCTGACAAGAATTAATTTTGATCTTTTGTCAGAAAAAAAAATTAAAATGAAATAACATCAAAAAAGAAAACAGATCAAAAGTAAACAAAAAATTAAAAGTTTATCAGTTAAAGTTAATAGATATAGAAATATTATAGTCGTAAAAGATTTATTTATCTCAAGAATAGAGATATTGTTGATGATGGAAGGACATGGAGAATAATTACATGTCTATACTGTATTATTTTATTATTAATTAAGTCGATAAAACAAATAATCTTTTTAGTTTTCTATAATGGCGTGCGCTATTTGCACTTAACATTGTGGCTAGAAAATATTTCAAAGTAAAAATTAAAATAATAACAAATTTCTACACAATAAATATCTGATTTATTTTGTACACAATATTAATTTCAATCTAACAATTTTGCACAAAACTATAGCCATTTACATTTTTTAATTTCTCTTTAATTTTGAATTTTCTTTAAATTTCCTTTTTAATAGTCTTTGACTTGATTTCTTTTCCTTTGTACCTTTTCTCATTAAATGTCAAAATTGTGAGTTCAAACTATATTTATTTGCGTTATAAACAAAATATTCGACAACCTAAAATTAACATAATTTATTACTTTTTAATCACGTTGTTATAATAATTCAAATTGTTACTTTTTTAATTAGGTTAGACATTGTCGTTTTCTTTTCATTATTAATTAATTAATTCATTAATTGATTGATTTAAAATTTTCTGTCTTTGGATGAATTTCGTGGTTTTCATAATATTTTATCTTTTCAACATAACCATTTTCACAATATTATTCCGGTTTATTTACTATTTTACACTATTTTTCGAATTCTAAATCAAGTAATTAATAATTAATTAATTAGTTAAATATCGATTTTCACATTCTATCCTTTTACTTTCCTAAAATTTATATGATTTGGAATTTCTTTGATATTAATTTCATCCTTGGCGAATTTTTAGATTTTAATTCTATATATTTTGCTTTAATTTTTTAATTTTTTAATTCATTTTTAAAAATTTTTACAATTTTAATTATTTCAATTAATTTTTTTTCAATTAAATTTTACAATAATTATTTGATCCTTAAAGGACTCAATTTGATTAAATATTATTTAGACTTAATAAATTTCTATTATTTTTTGAACAGAAAATATACGAATCAAATAATTATTTAACAATTGGATATGGAAGGTTTTTGTCTATTCAAACAAACGTCCTAAAGAGTAAGAAAAGTAGAAGACCTATGTAAATGGAAGAGGAAAATTATTTTTCCCTTGGAACCCTAAATATTTAACGCAAATTTCACAGAGATTCTAGGAAAATCAATAAAAAAATATTCGACAACCTAAAATTAACATAATTTATTACTTTTTAATCACGTTGTTATAATAATCCAAATTGTTACTTTTTTAATTAGGTTAGACATTGTCGTTTTCTTTTCATTATTAATTAATTAATTTATTTATTGATTTACAATTTTCTGTCTTTGCATGAATTTCGTAGTTTTCATAATATTTTATCTTTTTAGCATAAAATTGTTTTTTTCTCCTGAAATCCTATTTATTTAATGCTAATTTCACCGGAGATATCCTCAACGTGAATTATCACATTTATCTTTTAAAGAAAGTCAAAGCCCTATAACACAAACCGCGAAACCAAGAGGTAAATTTCCTTCACGATAAAGTCCCTGTTCTACCGAACACAAAAACTAATTAAAAAATATAGGTTTAAAGATGACCACTACACACTCAAAATCTTTTGCAGGTAAGTTTGTGTGTTCCTATAATATATATTTATAGATTTTTTTTTTAGATTATAGATAATGTTATATTTCGCATTTAGGTGTAATTTTATTTAATCATTTGAAAAAAAGATTTATGGTCAATCCTGTTAAAATTCTGTGTGTGTGCGCGTGTGTGTATTTTTCTTGATTATTTGCTACAAGGTGTGTAATTTGTTTGGCAATGTTGGACAGAAATGAGGTAAAATCAATTTTTCATCCCCTTTGTCATTTAATTAGATTATAATTTTAAAGGAAGTTTTTTTGGTGTTTAAATGCTAGTTTTAATTTTTAATTTTTTTATTTTAAAGCTCATTTTGAGTTGATATTGACGTTTTGATTAAATCGATAAAGAACAAATAGAATTGTTAGGAGAATTTGTTGATCTTTACCAAATGAAGCCACCTAATTTACAACCAGACGAATTTATGATTCATAAATGGCTGATTTTATGAATGAAGATAGTTTAGCAGCCGTCAAAGTTGTTCAATCTATAGCTTTATATTATGATGCTAATACCGACTAAAATAAATTTCCAATTAATTTAAATGATTCTCCAAGTAATGAAGTAGCAGCATCAATGTTTATTGATCAAGATCTTGTTGTAGTTCATTCTGTTTCAGGAATTTAAGTTCAAACAGAAACTGTATTGTAACAGACTACTGCTGAACGAAAAAAATTTGTGCGTTTTATTATTTAAAATGGATATGGTAGTTCAAGACTTACAGTTCAAGCTAGAAAAGTTTTACCAAAATGTAGAATTAATCAATTTGCTAGGACAGCGGTTATCAACCTCTTTGGCTTGCGTACCCCTTAACAGTTCATTATCCTAAATTTTATCCCTTACATTAGAAAAAATGTTTATAATTTAAATACTCATAGTCGCTATTATTTTAATCTTGTTCTAATCCTAAATAAATAACAATAACGTGTCAAAGAGTATGCCCAGAATGTTTATTGATGAAAACTAAAAGATCTTTTATAGATGCATAATTCTTTTTATAAAAAACAACCTTACATATATAAAAATTACCATAAAAATTAAATTAAAAATTCGCAATTTTACATTAATTTTAACTTAACTTGCTATATTCAGTGAGATCCTTGAGCTTGCTTTGATGCAGTTAGCTTTTTAAAATCAGATTCGATTTATACAAGGTATAATCTTAAATATGAAGCAGCGTACAGGCTATTACGGTATCTGTTTTTAATAAAGAGATACGGAAAGAATCCTATTTCCACGAGCTCTGTACTTGTGAATGGCAACTAAAAGTTAAGAACTTTAGCAGAAAGCTATTCACATTCAGTGATGATATGTAAAAGAGTCATTTGAAAGTTTGATTAAGTTCTCTTTTTCTTTGATAGATAAATTAGCTAATCGAAACTATTCTTCATTGAAAGGATTTGAAATGCAATTGTTTCCTTCATCAGGTTTATGAAAGTACTTCTCGAAACTTGATTTTAACACTTTTAAGCGTTCAGATTTGTTGTTCCTCAATTCTGTGGAAAGGGAAAGTTTATTCTCTGATAAAATATTGTGCACAGTTTCAAATACCTCCGGTTGACCATTTTCAATACATGTCCACTAAAAATAAATATTTTAATCATTGATTCAATTTTATCTGAAACATTGGATACCATTATGGAGTTATTTTGAAGTGCTAAATTTAGATTGTTTATACATTGGAAAATATCTGATAAATATCTAAGCGTCTAAAGCCAATTACAGTCGTGTAACTTGGAAGAAAGCTGAAAAGGATGTTCTTCAAAGAAATCCTGTTCTTCATGTCTGAGTTTGAACAACCGGGTAAGGACCTTGCCTCGAGATAGCCACCTTACTTCTATATGAAAGAGGAGAGTAGAATGAACGCTAGTCAAATTTTCACAAAGAGCTTTACAAATCCTCGATTTGGTTGACCTTGACTTTATAAAATTAAAAACTTTTTTAGCTTTGTCAAGAACAAGTTTTATTTTCACTGGAAAAGTGCTTAGTTTCTAAACTTTGCCTGTGGATGCAATAGTAACTCCAACTTACATTGATAGCTATCTTCATGACAAGACCGCGCAAACCTGAATAAATACCTAACAGACCAATTTATGGCTTTTTCTTTGAAATAATAATCGACAGTTTTAAATATATCCTCACCTGTTGTATGTTCTAACAAATAACGCAAAGTAAAATGTTTTCTTCCGCTTCATTGCCTTTTAAATACCTCGCGATAACAAGAAAAGTAGCAAAGTTAGCAACATCTGTGGTGTCATCAAATTGTATAGCAAAACTATTATTATTTTTGATTCGATCAATCACTGTTGTCCCAACATCATCAGATATATAAAGAATTCTTCGAAATATTGCACTTTTTGAAAGAGGAATCTTTTTTATATTTTGCATTTCTCCAAGCATGCACTGAACAGCATCCTTTATACAGGGTTGAAATGAATTCTCAATAATTGTATGATTTTTACCGCATGTAACAATACGGTAACTAATACGGTAACTAACTTCAACCGCATTTTCGTAATCTTTATAAGCTGGCAAAATGAACAATGTCAAAACTGACATCTTTCATACTTTGAGCTGCTAAGCGTTAAAAAATTAATATTCTTTGCTTTTATAATTGGCATGTTTTGTTTGAAGTTGACGTAAAAGCAAAGAGGGTTTCATACTGCCATTTGACACTACTTCCCCACATACTTCATA
Organism: Schmidtea polychroa; assembly: GCA_959609185.1. Lineage (NCBI taxonomy): Eukaryota > Metazoa > Platyhelminthes > Tricladida > Dugesiidae > Schmidtea > Schmidtea polychroa. The sequence goes on from CAUHTR010001154.1 coordinate 59,010, forward strand.
TTTTGGTTTCATCTCATATATTTGAAAATCCGTATTTCATGTATTAGTCGCAATATTTCATCTTTTTACCTATCTACAGAACTGAAGACTACATCTTTCCCGTGTTTTATACCAAAACATTTGATGTATCTTGAAAAGTACTTTCTAATTAGCCACTTTCTAGTGTACGTTTAATATTTTCTTTAACCACTGATCCACATTTAACTCAAAATTTATTTAAATCTTAATTTAAAATTAAATTAAAACCATCTTAAAAATTACCGAACAAAAATAAAATTGATATTAATTAACGGATATCACCGAATAGTATCAGTGATACTATAAAAATAATATCATCAAAAAAAAATATAGTGATATTATTCACTGCTTTGGTCATTTTAATAAAAAATAAGTTTAGATAATTATCAAAAATTTATTCATCATCATCATCCAAATACTCAACGTCCTCATAATAATCATTTTCATCAAGTATAGACTCGTTATTTAATCGGGATTCGGTGTTTGAAGAAATCCACGCCTTACAGAACTCCACTCCATATACATCGTGTTTGGCAATATGCCAATCCTCATAATTTTCGCTAAAACCTGCTGCTGTTATTGAATTTTTAAGAGTTTCGATTTTCATATCATCCCAAGATTCCCTAACCCACGAATTGACCAATGAAAATGTTGGTGGTTTTGGATTCCCATTTCTTGTATACTCAACAGACTGAATTCTTCCATTCATTTATTTCAATGTTTTAATATGGTGATATTATTTAAATAGTATCACTAAATATAAATGAATTTAGTTATGGTGTAGTATTAATGATACTATTAGGTGTAGTGATACTATTTGGTAATATACGTTAGTAATAAGAATTATGTAATTGCAAGAAACGAGCATTGGATTTGTCACACTGCCATAGACACGAGATGTACCATTTAATTCTAACACTAACTTTTTTACAAAACTACTGCTATGCGCCAATAGAAATCATCTACCGAATGATGCAATAATTGTGTGCATAGTATCTCAATATGACTAATAAAATTTATGTTCAGATAAGACAGCGGTTCTCAAATTCTTTGAAATTTTCTGCGAGGCGGTCCCTTTAAAAATTGTTAGATAGCTTGCGGACCCCTAATAATAAAAAATAAAAAAGGTATAGCAAATAAAACATATATATTGAGAAAATATTACATCGTAAAAGTTAAATAACAATTTTAATGCGACGGATGCAGGCGTTTTTCCAGAACTAGAGGTGACAACGTTACAATTTAAAACAATGACGTCACAAATTAGCATACAACCTCAACATGCACGCAAAATATTGGAGACACAAAACGCAGTTTTACCCCGTAAGGGGGCTAATGTTGAATTGATATTTAATAACAGAAATGATTAAATTATTTTTTGATGTTTTTTTTTAAATGATTTAAAAAAATAAATATGCGTTAGTTCGTCGCGGTCCCCTAGGGGACCGCGGACCCCACTTTGAGAACCGCGGAGATAAGAAGTACTGAAAAATATTTAGCGGCTAAAAAGAATAAATATTGAGCTGCAAATACACTTATTTATTTTAAACGAACTAAACATAATTTCTTACAATATGTTATTTGGGTACTTCCGTGTTATCTTACCCCCAAAAATTAAATTAAAAAAGAACACATAATTATTATATTTATTTTCTAAATCACAGTTACAAACTCAGCAAATGTTTGTAAAGAGTTTGTAAATGGTCATTTAAGTGGCCAGAAAACCACAATGTCGTTGAGAATAGTGTCGAACACATCAGCACTGTTGCTTAGAACACGTTTGCGCCACATAAACTCACATAATCACATAAATCACAGATAGCCTTTATAAATTCATGTTCAATAATGTTCAATAGCGTCATCAATATTGTATTCTCTCATTTTTTATATTGTTATTTTAATTGTATTTTATAATTTAATTTTTGGGGGTAAGATAACACGGAAGTACCGTTATTTGTAAATAGTGAGCGCTAAAACAATTATTTTTGTCCACTGTTTGCCACCGTTCTGAAACTGAATATAGACTAAAGGAGAATAGTATATTTCTAACATCCACCATTACTAAATTTATTTCGCGAACTCCTAAGGGTACGCGTATCACGGATTGAGAATCATTGTGTTAGGATATATATTTGATTTATGAAAAAATATGAGGAAATTTCTTAATAAGAAAATGGTGTTCAAATTTACGGTAAGCCTATAGAAAGATCATCATGTTAATGGGAAGTACGCAAAATAATCTAAACTAAATGCTTCTTTTTTCAAATCAAAAAATTGATCCTTCTAACTTTATCATTTTTCTTCAAGTCCAAGAAACATTAACTCCAAGGAACACCCACAATTTATCTTGAAATAACGCATCCCTTCGTAAAATATCTTGTAGTCTGAGTATGTATGATCTGAGCAGCAACTTCGATTTCGGGAACTTGTACAATATGCAACAACTTCTGATACTTCTTTGGATATGTTGGAATAATTATAATAAGAGTAAAAACTTAGAATATCCATAAAATCTTTTATACTTACTTAATTTATTTTTTAATTTAATTTAACTAATATTTAATTTAAATTGTAAATATTTATAAATACTACTTATATTAATAAATTTTATAAAATAATTATAAAAGTGTGACCTGCTCACATTTTATTCAGTTGTAATAATATTGTAATTATTAATTTTCAAATTGATGTTAAAAGTTATAAATAAAAATTTATTTCAATGCAAAATTACGTTTTCATCTGTCACAAGTATATATATATATATATATATATATATATATAAATATATATATATATATATATATATATATATATATATATATATATATATATATATATATATATATATATATATATATTCGATATCATTCAAAGAAGTTTTAATTAAAATTAAATCATACATTTATAAAAATTCAGAAAAATAAAAAAATTTTTTTCATATACTCTGTCGTTCTAAAATTTCTTATTTTCAATTTAAATTTATGTCTAAATAAATTCCTCAATCTTTTTCTGAAAAACTCTACTTAAGTTTCAAATAGTGTTTTTAATAAAAAGTAATTCTTAACCTTACACTGCATGACTTTTTATTTGTACACTTTCACTTAAACTGTAAGACGTTTTAAAAATTGATTTGGTAATACAAAACTATTGAGAATTACATTACGGTTTTTTTGTATTATATTGCAAATATAGCCAATACAATGTAATATGAGAGAACATTTACCGAGAACAAGAGCGAGACAGTTTTTATTCTAATAAGATAATTGTGTATCACCAGTGATACAATATGCAGTGTAGGGTTAAGTTTCTATCATTAATAATTTTTATCATTATAATTTCTCTTAAACTTAATTTTTAATTTTTATAGTCATTATTTAATTCAATATTAAAATTAACCAACTTGCCCCAAAAAAACTTTGAGGTTTTTGTTTTAAACATCAACAGTTTTTAAAAGGAATTATTTTATTAATAAATAAAGTTTAAAAAAACAGTTTTTTATTAATGAGTAAAATCAACTATGAAATTGAATGCGATATTATTATTATTATTATTATTATTATTATTATTATTATTATTATTATTATTATTATTATTATTAATATTAATGTTATTATTAATGCTATTAATTTTACCATTATTATAATAATTAATTTTATTATTAGTAACTATAATCAAATGAAGTTTTTAAAAAATCTTTTCACATTATTTCCACACCACATTTAGCCATTCAATTAAAACAATCGTTTATAAAATTAATTCAGATTTCAAATACTATCCATTATCAATTGTCGTTTTTAATTAATCTCATTTGGATTTAAATGGAAGCATTTTTGCACTTATTCAACATAAAATTTCAATTCACATGTTTCCCAATTTGAAAATATTAGAATATATCAATTGACTGACTTGGTTATTATAATTATTATCATAAGAATTTTTTTTTCAAATTTCACCACTGATTTCCTTTTTATTGTATTTATAATAATAATAATAATGATAATAATAATAATAATAATAATAATAATAATAATAATAATAATAATAATAATAACAATAACAATAATAATAATAATAATAATAATAATAATAATAATAATAATAACAATAATAATAATAATAATAATAATAATAACAATAATAATAATAATAATAATAATAATAATAATAATTATTATTATTATTATTATTATTATTATTATTATTATTATTATTATTATTATTATTATTATTATTATTATTATTATTATTATTATTATTATTATTATTATTATTATTATAAGAACTTTTTTTCCAATTTCACCACTGATTTTTTCCATTGAATTTATTAAAAAGAGAGCATGAAGACTATAAATCAGAAATATATCGATGTTTTTGATATTCACGAATTTTCGGCACTGCCTTTTTCAAGTGAATTTTTATTATTATTATAATTATTACAACACCAATCTAAAATATATTAAACTACAATATATTTCGACATACTTACTCTCATTATCAGGTAGAATTGAAATTTAAAATATATCGATTTAAATTTCTTTTCAAACAAACTAATTCATCAATTTTTTAAAATTATATTTTACTAAAAAGTCTTTTAATTCTATTTTCTATATTTAAATTTTTAAAATTTTAAAAGTTTTTTTAAAATTTAAAGAAATCAAAATCTAACAAAATCTTAATAATTTTTCACAAAATTGTGTTCACTAATATTATTCAATTCTTTCAGTTGATTGTGATCCATTAAATGTATAAATATTTATAACCAAGATCTAAGTAGGACTAGAAATCCACTAATAAAAACTAAATTAAAAAATTAGGAATTAGAAACAATATTACAACATGAAATACAAAACTTTATTGTTAATCATTGATTTTATAATAATAATAATAATAATAATAATAATAATAATAATAATAATAATAATAATAATAATAATAATAATAATAATAATAATAATAATAATAATAATAATAATAATAATAATAATAATAATAATAATAATAATAATAATTAATTATAATAATTAATTATATAATAATTATAATAACAAATAAAAATACAATATTGAATAAATTGTAATTATTAGGAATAATTTCTAAACGAATATAACAACGAATATAAAATTTTAGGCCATTATGAATTCAAAATTGCGAATTTCTAAATTTTCGCGTGTTATTTACCCAAACAAGTTTTTGTTTAATTAAAGTCAGTTGAGAAGTTCTCATGAGTGCTATTGAAACCAAATGGGATTTTTAGGGATCACTTCATGTTGACTATCGGGTCACGATTTGCAAGCTTTGAAGTTTTGTCGATATTTTTCAAAAGATTATTTCACTATTTGAAGTGATTAAAAGTTACTATGAATTTATTGGGATCATTTATTTGCCGTATGATTTTAATTATCAATTTAAAGAGGTTTCAAGCCATTTGTATAAAGTTTATACTAATGGAAGCAATATCAAAAATATTAATAAATCAATCATTTGGCCGATAGAATATCAAGGAAAACTATTGATAATTATATTCATAAAGATTATAAGTAAAAGGTAAATCTAGTTGGCCTTATGTTTCCACTCTTAAATTTAATTTCAACTCTAAGCAATTTGTTTTAATTTAAATCTTAAACTTTCCAGTCTCGTTAATGATCTGTCTTAGAAAATTTACCTAAGAAAGAATTTTAACCTTGATCTTCAGATATTTTCTGTCTGATAAAAGCGAAATTTCTTTTGACGGTCCCTATATATTAATATTGCTTTTTCTGAGGGATATCAATTTTTTAAGTATAACATTATGAAAACATAGATAATATAAGATTTAAGATCGCTTTTAACCATTATGAAATAAGTATTATGCTTGTTAACAAAGTCCATTAACTAAGATTTCTTTGATTTTATAAAGTTTTCAACTTCCATGTTAGAATTAGAACGAGTCATTTAAAAGACGATCCAAAATATATATGGTCTATGCATTGCTGATGTAATAGATGGGCATATCATTAGAGCTTATGCACCTACAATTCCAGATAAAAATTCCACAACTTCTGTTTCACTGATCGGTGAGAAGCTAATCCTGAAATCTGATTAGCATAAAAGCTGAATTTGTTTTAAAAACTTCGATTATAACTATAGGTCTGTTTGTCACAAATAAAGTTTTGTCAATAAAGAGAATGGTGCAAATTCTCAAGCTGTAGAGTCATTTAATAACACCATGAAACTTGCCAACGTGGGAGAAATGTCAAGAAAGTTTTATATTTGGGTTTAGAATGTTAAAATGACGATATTTCAAATTCCAAGCCTTAAGCTGTACAGAAACTCTTTCTGACATTTGGACTACTATGTAATTACCACAATTAGAACACTTTTCACTATTATCAAAGTTTTCACTATCATTACATATTATTTTTAAGAATTTTCAAATGAATATAACTTAGGATATAAATATTATATATAAATATTATATATAAATATTTTGTTTAAATAAAATAAATCTATTGTGTAAAAACAAATGAAGATAAAGGAAATTAAAAACATGTTAATGGTGGAAAAGATAAAATATTTTAATGATTATAGTCTATTGTCTATCTATCATATTATTATATAAATATGTATAATTTTTATTTATTGTTTAAATGAATGCTTGTTTCTCATAAAGTGTAAATGCATTATAATTAGCTTACTGACTATTCAATAAATATTATTGCAAATCCGATATTGCATTTAATTCTTTACATATTTCTGATGCTTTAGTTAATATGACTTCATACGGATCATTCCGAAAATTTGTGCTAAATAGGAAATATTGATCTACAGTCAAAAACCAAATGAAGATAAATGAAAATTTGTAATAATAAAAAATAAATTTTAGACAACTACTCAATCCATAAATAATTGAAAACATTTAAATTAAGACTCTCCAGTAATATCTGATCAGGATTCTCTAATTGAAGAAGCTCCTATGCAAACCGGGGACCAGGTTTCTCGAGGTACAACTAATTATTCGACATTTACGAGAAAAAGACCAGTAAATCTACCAAATACTCTTAAAAGGAAAAAACGACAGTCTCTAATGAGCCCTCAGTCTATTCCAACACTGGATTCTGAAGATTTATTAACTCCGGATTTTGCAATGACACAATCAATGTATGAACCTTTAGGTAGTTTTAATAATTTAAATCTTTTGGTTTTATATTAAAATATTCGTCACCTCTTTCTTAATTCTAAAATATTTCAACTAAAAAAACTTTAATTAAAGTTTAGATTTTCTTCAACATTCAAATACCTACAATTATGATCAATATCTAAAAAGCTGAAATTCCAAGTTTTGGAATCTTTGAAGGACTTTTAAATTGTACAGACATTTACAATATCTGAATTAAATATTACACATCAATTGGTATAAGCATCTACCACATTTCCCTCTCTCTGGAACTCATATAGAATATAATGCATTAAATACAAATTATCAACAACCAACTTAAATGCTTTATTTGATAAATCTTAAACAGAAAGAATACCAAATGTTTCATTGGTAACTACGGTGCTCCATCTTTATTTGTGAAATAAATAACATTTTGGCTATATAATATAAATTAAGTATCAAATATAGTCTAGATACACAAAGCTCAATAAATTAGAGCCTCAATGACAATAAATAAAAGTATCAATAATATAAAAATATGTAATATAAAATTAATGTGTGTGTCATTTATCAAAATTGACATTAAATAGAAGCTTGCAATGTATAAGGTTAAAATATTTAATTTGAAAATATAAATTAATACATAAACATGGTTCACAAATTATCTATAATAAAAATTACAAACAGATTGCCAACAATTTGGAGTCCTGTCTTAATATTAGAAAATATAATTTTGAAGTTTCTGTGTTATCAATTATTCCATATAGACAAATTCATAAAAATATGCAAATTTCTTTTTTAAAATTTTGTTAATTTAATAAAATTGCTGAATTACATTAAGAAAAATTAGTATATGAAATAAAAAGAGTTAAATGCTCTTCGACAATAATATACCTCTTTGCATGGAATAAAAGCATCTATAATATAAAATGAATCAATAAGTTTATACTATAGAAACATAAAAACTTATCCATGTGCTGATTTTTAATGTAGCATGAAATAAAATTATTTATATAGAACAGTCATTTTCAAGAGATTTTGATCATTATCTATTGATCTTAAAAACAATAGGGACAAATAAATTTATTTTGTATTTTTATATTGATATTTTTGGTTAATTTTAATTTTAAATAATATTGAGTTTTAAATTATTTGATTTGAATTTTAGAAGTTTTAAATTATCCCTGAAATTTAAGTTAGTTAAACTTTGAGGGATGGTTTGTGTTTTTTGATAAAAAAAGTTTCAGCGGCTTATCTTTGTAATATAATTTTAAACGCTTCATAAAATATCGGCATTTTGTTTCATGTACGAGTGGTGCTGATTTGTGTACTTTTTCCCAGTGTTCATAATAATTACTGGCTTTGTTTTTGATGTTTTTATCGAGTCATGTTTGAAATGTTCGATGAGATTTCCCCATGTACGTTGTGTTGCATCTTGTGTAAGTGATTTGATATACAATGTTTTACAAAAAACAAAAACATTTCATAGAGGAGCAGCAGAGACAATCCCGATGAAAAAGGTCAGATGTTGGAGAATTTTTAGCTTTTCGAAGTTGTAATTTCAAAGGTCTAGCAGCGGAGAACGTTGAACGAATATGTACTGGTAGTACCTGATTATATTTCATGTCTTATTGTTTAAGAAAGGGAAGCGTAGATATATTAATGGTTTGTTGACATGTTTCTTTTGTGTGTTGTAACTATTGGAGTTATATTCATTTAAAAAGTATTTATCTACAAACTCTTTTGAGTATCCATTTTACAAAAAACGTCTTTTGAAGTTTTCAAGGGTTTCTTGTTTTTTTATTTCAGAACAATTTCTTATTGCTCTTTTCTCTTTTCTATTAAAAGCGTGATTTTTCGTTGGAGTGGAACGTGACTTTCCCAAGGGAGAATATGTCCACTGTGTTGAGTTTTAGTGAATAAATCTGAGTTGAAAGTGAGTGTGTCTGGTCCTTCAGAGAAACTTATCGAGTTATTTATAAAAATTTTGCCTTCAAAATCTGGTAGTTCACAAATGAATTGTATATAGTAAAAAATGTAAATAGACGTTTTATATGTAGAAATGATGCATGGAAATAATAACCTTTTAAATTTGAAGAAACTTTGAAGAAATAATGAAAAATAAACATTTTAAATTTAATTCCGAAAACTCTACTGAATTCAATCATCCTTCTCTAGAGTTGAGGAGAAAATAAACAAGAAAAATCTAAATAATGAAGACGAATCTCATCTTAAACGGTTATTATAAATAATAAAAAGTTTAATTAGGTTTATAATTTACATCCCTTTATAATTTACATACTGAAAGAGAAAAACTTGAAAAAGTCAATGTAATAACCAAAAAACATTATTTCATGAATATTCGCTATTATTCTTAAAATGCATAAATAAAATAAAAATTTGTGAAAAATAATAGAACAACAGTCAATTTAAGTTAGATGTTATTAAAACTTACTAAATTTTATATAGTTTCCTGAGGAAACCAAATTTTCCAAATTCATAATATGAAGAAAAGTAATTTCTGACAAATTATGACTCATTTATTGGTTTGCACACAAACATGTATTATATATGTTATTATTCCATGCAAATGCAAATGCACCTAAGTGGTACAGAACGAATTTTGATTATTTATATTTTTTATTTCTTTAAATTTTTATGGTCTTAATAGTCTTAGCCATTCAAATTAACAATTTTCTTTTTGCAATTTTACAAAAATAAGGGTTTAATATTTTATTAAAATTAATCCTTAAAAATAAAAATTAATTAATGAAAAATAAAAATGATACAGTTCATTTATTAATTTTATTGAAATATTTTATATTTTTATATTTTTTACTTTTTTGGGAGCAGCAACATTTAATATAACAAAATTAACTTGTATATCATGGAGAATTTGATAGTTTCTATTTCTTTTTCAAATATATTAAAATCCTTTTTAGAAAAACGGAAACAACAAGCAAAATTAGAAGCCAATTCTAAATTGCTAAATTTATTAGCGTCAGAAAAAATATCTCAAGCAGCCAAAGAACGGAAGCGAAAAGAATTAAAATTAAGGGCCATGGAACAAAAGAAAAAAAATGAAGAAAAGCAAAAACAAGCTGAAGAAAGGCGACTTCGAATGCTTGCAGACCACGAAGTAATTTATAACAAAAAGACTTTAAAATTATTATTGTATAAATATCTTATTTAGGCTAAAAAGAAGAAAATAATAGAAAAGATAAATCTTCCTAGTCCAATGACAGCGAGTTGCATTAATACTATGAATCGAAGTGTATTGAAACAACGACCTTCAATGGGTAGTGGATTTATAGAAAAAAGACCAATTTCTTCTACTGGGAAAGTTTTCGGATTTGGATCGAGTGCAACTAGAGATGTTTGTGAAGGAAACAGTTTTAAAAGATCTAGAGACAAAGATACTTTTTATGCTGATAATAAAAGACATGAACAAAAAGTATCGAGAATGTGTTCCAGTCAAATTATCATTCATACGAATGAGAATAAAATGTATAAATCTAGTCAAATTCCAAAAGGTAAGATAATTAGGTAATGTAATTATTCTTCTTGATTGTCAATTAAAGATTAACTATCAAAATATAAGTATTAATATAAATTATTTTTAACAGAAAACATCACAATATCCTTCATTTATCCTTTGTTCTTTCTGTCTCTAATTCAGCAACCAAGCTTTGAAAACCATTTCTATTAATTAGTGCATCATATTCATTACCATCAGGCATTCTACTTTTAGAGATAACCAAGGCCGTGAAAAGTCTGGCCGGGCCCCGGGAAAATGATTAACACGGGCCCTTTATCGATTATTATAGTACTTTTTAAAAATTGAAATGCAAGCATGGTTGAAGGGACAATTAGTTTTTTTGATATGGAATATATTTGAAAATATTGAACATCAAATGAAAATTTGCAGTCCTTGATATGCGCTTCTTGGTTCGGGAATCGATCACTCGATCCCACAGCTCAATGGTCATAGGCAGCAGAATAGATCCAGTGCCCATGACAATTGAGCATTAGTATGCTTGCATACAAACAAAACAGGAAACAAATTATCGGACGTAGATTCAAACAGAAATTTAATTGTTATCTGTAAATTTTAGAAAAACCACTTTATTCGAGTAGCATTATTTGTGATAGTAAAAATTCGTTGATTTTTAGTAGTTTTGAAATCTTGAAAGAATGAATTAAATTCAATGTTACATTTAAAAGTTATTAATTTTTTTTAAATCAAAATTACATAAACATTGCTTTACGAGCTTTTAAATTTGCGAATTCCGAAATGATATCGTCAAAGTTCGATTGTCTGGCCAAAATCGATTCAATGCAAAGAATTGCTAAATGGTTTAGCCTATCTTGTTTCATAGTCGCAGGCATTACGTTTGTAATCCGTTGCAAACAACTAAATGTTCTTTCAGCCTCACAACTTGTCACCGGGATTGTTAAAAACAATTTTAAGGTAATCACAATGTTTGGAAATAATGATTCTAATTTCAAATTTCTTATTTCATTCAACAAATTAAGAGGAGAATTATCAGAATTATCAGTAAAATTTGCATGGAAAACTGCTTCTAACTGGTGAAATTCATCAGCGAGATCAGTACTTAAATCATCTGGATATTTTTTCTATAATTCTGTTACTTTTGAAGTTATTTTATCTTTGTCCATGTGCTTAAAATTTCACAAAACCTCAAATGTTTCACAAATTTCCATCGTATAATGAAATCTCTTTTCTATTGAGTCCATGATTGTATTCATAATTTTATTGAACACCTCTGTTTTGAATTTTGTTTCTGCTGATGATTCGTTCTCGATTTTATCAAAATATTTTGGATTTGGGCATGTTTTTCGTTTTTTTTTCAAATTTTGATTCTGTTCAAAGTGGCGGCATATGATCTTGCTTCTTCAAGAATTTCTTTTCAATTATCCTGAATTTTGTAAAGAGCTTCTATCAGACTTTTCAAATTTGCAGCTTCAACTGTCAATGTAGTTTCTCTTCCCACATAATTAATTTGCGTTAGCACTTTCAACCATAAATTTGAAAGCAAAATAAATTCGAATGTTCAAAAATATTTTTTGATTCCCAGTAATTCAGCTCGTACTTCGGGTTTCAATTGAGATCCTTCAAGTTCTTCAATAGCTGCAAGGAGTCCTTCAATATTAGTTGCTATTGGTTTGAAACTTTCAACTTTTGCAGACCAGCGAGTTTTTGATTTTGAATGTAGAGACGCTCTGATGTGTTTCATCACAATTTTTCATTTTTGTGGACTTCCAGCAAAAATTGTTTACACTTTCTGGATTGTTCCAAAAAATGTAACTGCTCCTGAACAGCAATTCGAAGCATCTTCACCACTCAAATTAAGATTGTGACCACCGCATGGGGAAAAAACTGGCAAAGGATTAATTTTTTTGATTTCTGCTTGGCAACCACTATACTTTCCTGACATATTGAACGACATATATGACCAATGAATTTTATTCTTGTTACTGTTGTCAGGAGACCCATCGAATATTACAGAAAAATTGGACCACTTCCAGAATAGATTTTTGAATGACATGTAGAACGAATTTCGCACAAACAAGGGACATGTAGTGAACTTGAATTCTTTTCAAAACCGGCCCGGGAAAAATACCCGTCTACCCCTGCCCTCTCTTCGGCCCTGGAAGTAACACTATCTGTTAAAGATCTTCCCACGTAATTTGAATATATTTATTTTCAGAAAATATCTTACCATCATTTAGAGACTGGAAGGTTACATATGATACAATTTCAATAAGTTATTGTTTTATCATCATAATCTACCTCTCATACCATATTTTATACATTTAATAAACCAAACCCCAAAGAAGATTTGTTTAGCTCTTATATTGTTTCAAATCTCCCGAAAAAAATATCATAAACAAGCTGTTAAATTAAATTAATAGAAATATTTCTATAATTTAAAAATTTTCTAATTTATGTACGCTGACTGATATCTGTACCAAATGTTGATATAATGTGAATAGCATGTCATGTGATTTTTGCTAAGTTTGCAGTACTACTAACAAGTTATATATTGTATATCTCTCGAATTACTTATAGAAATTTAAATTAAATGTCAACTCGCAGCGAATAGACAATTTTCATCCTCTAAAATCACGCCAAACCTGTGCAACATGCATCAGTATTTTCAGACTCTATGAAGTCTAAAGTTTATTTCTAAATTTATTTGAATATTACTCCTTTTCAGTCTAAAGATCAATATTTTGTTTTATATTTAACATAAATTTACCCCTTACTCTATATAAAGTATTTCTCAACAAATCATCTATTTACACAAATAGAAACAAAATGTTATATTATATTTTAAATTAATTTTATTATATGATGATTTTTATTTAATTAACTTTTAAAAAGATAAAAGAACAAGAAAAAGGAGTAACATAAAAAAATGAAGAATTGTTTAAAGATTAGTCACCAAATAATTTTTCATTAAAAAAAGTACTTCCGTAACATACAGACAAAAGATCTACAATAATTGTTAATAATTGTCATATAACAAGTAAGTCATGCACATATCTCAGCCTACATAATTTAATAAATCAAACCTGCACAATAATGTTACTTTTGTCTTAATTCTCCAATTGTCTTAAATCTCGTCGGTGGTTGAGGGGATTTATTTGACAAGAAAATTGTTGAATCAAATTTTAAAAAAATGTTCAATTCGATATGTTTCTAGTGTTGGGGTTCCTATAAAATAAGATCAAAAAAATTTTGAATGTGCAAAACATTAAATGTACAAATCAATAAATGCGAAAACCTATAAAATTCCAAAATTATTTCAAAATTTAAAAAATTTAAAATGACGTTTTCCGTGGAAAATTGGTATGCACGGATAGCGAACGTTGAGACAAACACATTCACACTAATAGGAAACTGATGGGGGTCCAATGGGGGTCAATAAATCACTAATTTATTAGGTATGTAGAAACCCGACACATGTCGAAAACCCGAGCGGTAAACAAGTACATAATATAATTAGGCTTCCTTTCAAAATTATTAATTTTAAATTAGCGAAACGAATACTGTGAAGAGAGGCAAGAGGACGCCTATTCAATTATTTTGTTTTCAAAATTTTGGTCGATGCAAATTCAATTATGCGAGTAAGTAGGATGAATAACAATATAAAAGTAAACGACAAAGTCGGGCAAATACTAGTTAATCGGGATAAAAAAGGCCTTAGAAGTGTTAATTAAAATTGTTAAAAAGAGACAAGTCATTGCCAAATCTGATAAAAGCAGTATCTCTTAGGGTCACCTGCTTTCGATTGATTTTGAAGAGTGTAGAACGAAAGAATCGAGAACTTTGTATCAAAATTTCTGACGTTTAATAACATGTTTTGTGTTGGGTTATATCTTGATAATTGTGACAAAGAGCACAAGGAGTCAGAATCAGTACCGACTACAACAGTAATTACCCAACCTTAGGACAATTTAATGACACTTCGACTTTTCAAGTCAATATTTACTTTCTTTACTGTCTTCACCTAAGTAAATTATGGAACAATATTCTTTATAAAACAATTTCTCTTTAAATTTAATTTTAAGATCGAACTGAAACATCTGTAAAGTATGAAATTTTTAATTAATAATTTAGAGCAAAATTTTTATTGCGAATTGCAAATTTTTTGCGAAAATTCCTTTATTCAAATCTTGAAAAATAAATGACAGTAACAAAACAGATATTGTTTTAAATATCTAAACATTTTTATAAAATTATTTTTACATATATTAATTTATATTTTTGATATATAATACTAATAATTTACTGGGAAGTAATACAATTCCCAATCAATCCTTTTCCATGATTTGTCCTTCTGTAACTCTCTTACTGAAATATCATTTTGTTTAATCAATTTCTCAATAAAATTTCATATCCTCTTTTTATTTAAAATTTTTTTTACTTATTATATAAGCAAAATCCTTTATTCTATTTGTGTTCATATTTAATCTGTTTACTTTTGATATTTCATTAAATGAAACTTAATAAATGCAGTGCTGAAAATTTGTGTTACAGAAAGTAATTTCTAATCGATAGTTAGGATGAAAATAAACGTATTACACCATAAACAAATTGAATCTGCTATAAGTAGATAATTTATACAACATATTCACGTGACAATATTTGTGGTTATATAGGACAAATATTCAAACAAATTAACAAAAAATAATCGTAATCAAATTTTATCACACTAAAAATATTTTAATAAGATTTTTCTACTTTTTTAAAACTTATTTTTATACTAGTACACTTCCTAAAATTATCACTAATGTGGGTCAATCCATTCCGTCGGCAATGCTCAAGAACTCGAGCGCAAAGATGACGGGTCATTACATGAAAATTGATTCACGAGTTCCGAACAAAGACCAAAGAGAACTGTTAAAATATCAAAATATATAGCAATGTTATATTTTGATATACTTAGTTGGCGATTTTCTAATAATAATAATTTTTAAAATATTTAAAAAATCCCTAATCTAATAATTAAGCACAAGCCATTGTTTTGTATTCATTTTTAAACCATTTGTTAGCCCAAGTTTTCAGAACCTAATAAATGTAAAAGAAAAACTTTATAAACCACTAAAAAAGATAACACCTCTTTACGTAGATTAGAAAAAAATTTAAATAAAAATCTAATTTTGAAAAATTAAAATTGACTGTCATTAAGAGTTAGATTGAACGTTTTATTTCTGGTACATAAAATATTTGAGATACTTGAACTATAATGATTCATCTTAATTATTTCACTTATATTTTAGAAAATTCAGTGAAGCCGATTTCAGTGTCCACTTTTAATATTTCGAATTTCAACAAATCCATCATCAAAAAGAAAAAAAGTAATTATATATTGTAATATTTTTTTAAGAAAAATAATATTTTGAACAAATTATCTAACATTTTATTGAAATTTTATTGCAAATATAATAATAATAATAAAAATAATAATAATAATAATAATAATAAAAATAATAATAATAATAATAATAATAATAATAATAATAATAATAATAATAATAATAATAATAATAATAATAATAATAATAATAATAATAATAATAATAATAATAATAATAATAATAATAATAAATGATGATGATAATAATACTAACGATAATCTTTATTTTTTACCTTTTCATTGTTTTAAAATTTAAAAAGAATAGTTTATTGTTTCTGTATAATATAGTTGTTGTAGGCTTATCAATTATCCTAGCACTTCAGTGCCTTTTTAATCTTACTATTTTTGTCAAAAAGATAAAAATAAATTTATAAATTTGAGTCCCTCAAACGTATTAATTCAAAAATATAAATTAATTTATTAATGCATTAAAAATTATTTATGCCCTTAATCATTGCAATTGAGAAAACAAAATTTATGAATTAGAAATCACTTTGTCAGATTTAGCAGGTTTCTGTGGGGCAATCGGGGGAAAAAAGAAACACGATGATTAAAAGAAATCTCTCTACATAAAATCTTAGTTAATTAAACTTATATTTACGAAGTGCTGCAGAAACTACTTATGTCCTTAGCCAAGGAAAAGAATTTAAAAAAAGAAAACATTGCCGATCAAAAAAACTCAAAAAGAAATATGTTCTACTTTGGGAAACTTAAAAATGTGAATTGTAAAAAATCTCTGAAAAAGTGACTAGTGAAAGGATTAGTGTTTCAATAAATTAGATCAAAATTTACATAAATCATAATTATTTTCAACATTCTTGTCTCTTGTTTATTTGTTTTAAAGAACAGTAAGAATCAGTTCTAGTAATAATCCTACCGAAAACATTCATGTTCATTTATGTTAAAAAATATTTAATTATGTAACTTGTTATCGATTTTTTAAATAAAAAATATTTTGTTGAAATTTAATTTTATATTTCAATCTTAAACATTTAAATTTAAATCCAAACTTTAATGATAAAACTATTTCCTTTTGATTTCACCATTAAATAATATTTCCGCTTCCTAACGACTACGGATATCTAGATCCTCGTCTAATTTAAACAAATTAAACTTTCTCAAATACAAAATTAACAAAATTGTTTTTTCGATTTCTTTAATTTCATTCTCATCATTTACTCTCCCATTATTATATATATTTCAACAAAAATTACAACGACAAACGTGAAGACAGAATGAAATATAATAATTTTAATAATAATAATAATAATAATAGTAATAATAATAATAATAATAATAATAATAATAATAATAATAATAATAATAATAATAATAATAATAATAATAATAATAATAATAATAATAATAATAATAATAATAATAATAATAATAATAATAATAATAATAATAATAATAATAATAATAATAATAATAATAATAACTGTGAAGATAAAGAATTAATTAAACTATTATTAAGCCTCCAGCAGTACCAAAAAGGACAATGACAGTGGAAGCAGAATAAATTTATTTACACCGGCAATTCTTGAAGTGAAACCAAAACAAATTCACATTAATATCAATGGAATATCGAAGAAAGTTCCCGTTCAAAATCAAATCAAAAGTGATCCGAAAAAGAAATCACGAGGTAGATCAGCAGATATAGATAAATCTAATTCAAATATTCCGGTCCATTTAACCCAAAGTAAAATGGAAACAAAGCTGATAAAATATTTTCACCTTATCGTCCAGGGTCAAGAACTACTGAAAGAACAAAACCTCCTTCAAAACACGTGACGCTCTCAACCAATAATGTGATTCCTAATCAGAAACCAATTCAAAAAGCTGAAGTAGTAATTTTGAGTTCATTTAAACAATCTAAATACTAATAAAAAGATTCTAATTAATAAAACAAATTATTATTACGAGACTTGATGTTAGATTTTCTTATGTCTTCTAATATAAGAACTTCTTTCAATTTTCACTTCTAATTTCTTTTTAATTGACATTTTATATATTATTGTATTTATTTGCTATGAATCAGTAAGGATATCGATATCTTTACTGCTTCATAGTCATTTTTTTTAATAAATACAATGTTATTTCTTCTAATTTATATAAAATTTCAGTGACTTTCATTTTAATCCAGAATGTGAAAATCATGCAGTCTCATCATAAATCCGCATCATCAATCAAACCCACACACAACGAAAATGAAATTAAAACAAAAATGTCAGATAATTCTAGCTTGGTTCAAACAGAAATTATCAGGCGGCCAGAAGTTCGATTTGAAGAAAAAGAAATTATTAAGGATTCCGATTCTAATTTACTCTCCGATTCGTCGATTTCCGTTGACCGTCGGCGGACATCAAATAACAACTTGACTGAAGAAGAATACAAACAGCGAATTGCTCATCAGAGAAAATTAGCCAAAGAAAAACGAAGAAAAGAACAAGAAGAAAGGTAAAACTCTTTTATAAATGAATTCATTACTCTAAATAATAGAAAGTTAACTTTTGACTCATAATCTTCCCTTTCAATTTAATTACCTTTTTTTGCTATCGCTCCGGTTGTTATTTTTACGGTAGATACACAATAATTAACAAACAAAAAATGAAGATAAAAGGATTCGAAATAACAAACTTTTGAGTAATGAAAACAAAATATATTGGGATTTCAAAGCTATATTTCTGTACTTCACATGAAGCAGTGAATGCACAGATTTATCAACGCAAGTGTATTTGACAACGCCTTCTTCCATTTATCCATTCTCAACACCAGGACTGCAATTATCTATTCTGGACAGATCTGGCTTCATGTCATTATGCTCGATCAATTATGAACGTTTTTGATGAGTTCAATATTGAAGTGGTCTCCAAAAACATGAATCCTATAAATTGAGGATTCTTGGGGCATTCTCAAGCAGTTGGTATATGCAAAGGGCTGTGAGATAAGTACAGCAGGCTTTCACAACTTAAGAAGCTTTGAGGGCCAAATATTTCAAGGAAAATAGTTTAATATGCTATTATTGAATTTATTGAATAAGCTATAGTCAAATTACACATTGTTATCATATTGTTGAGTCTTTATTGACTAAATATTAACGTCGGTGTTTCTGACTCCACGTGTTTTGTAAAACAATTTGATAAACAACACTCAAAGTATATTTGTAATCAAATTCGTATAAACTACAATTTACAAAACTTCCAATATCGCAATAAAATGCCTATTCGGATGATTTGATAAGTATCGCTGTAATTGCTCTGGTTCCGCACGTTCTGCAACAATAATCACCTCTTTTATTTACTTCTTTGACTTTACTTGATTCATTTATTTCGCTATCCACTAATTCTATCTTTTATCTTTAGTTTTTCCTTGTTAGTCTATTGTGGCTTTCTTCTTCCTTACCTGAGGCAAAATGCCGATTGTTTCTGAATTTGAAGTTCTTATATAGTAGAAATAATCGGCTTGATTAATAGTATTTCTGCTTATCGTCTCCTTTTGACAAATTTTGCCTTGCGGCTTTTTTCATCTTTTCTCCTTCGAAATAAATAATTAATTGTTCCACCATGCGTCCCTCTTGCGATAAACTTTTTCCCGTTTTCCCATTACTCATGTTGTCATGATAATGGTTTTCTAAAATCCACTTTGTTTACGTTTTTTTCTATTTACTTAACTCGGGTTTTCCTTAATTAATTAATTCATTAATTAATGATTTTCTGTTTTTGTACGTTTTCTTTTATTTCGACCCTTTCTGAACATATTCTGATGAATCCGTTCTCGCCATGATCTTTCCCATTATCTCATTTGCATCTGATCCGCTTTTCAAATTTTAATTCGATAATTTGTGGATTTGTCGATTTTGAATTTTCGAATATTCATTTTTAATTACATCATTTTAAATTTAACAATATGCAATACAGATTCAATTTATTTTTTAAATATATATACTTTTTCTCACTTTTGTTAGGAGCTTTCTAGAAAATGTTCATGGGATGTATGTTGTACAGGTCTGATCAACAGTATACACAAGGATGTCCTAAATTTTAAACAATGCTTATTAACCCTATTGTTTGATATATACTTGTGTTTGATGGTAAAATAATAAGAAGTCTTAGATTTAATTTAGATTTGACAATCTTTATTTAATTCTTGTGTTAAGGTTATAATTTCTCCACTTCAGTCACTTATATAAATAAATAAAATAACAATGATTAAAAATTTTTTTGATTCAAATAAACTGATTTAACGTCAGTATTTATACCAAAATTATTTCTCAAATACATTTAATTGACTTTTATTAACTCATCATTTTTTTATTATTTGCAAATTTTTGGCAGTTCCATTGCTCCTAAATATAATAATAATTATTATTTTATTATGATTGACATAATTAATCAAAAAATTTGGTAGACACTTAGTTTAGAAAATCACTAAAAAAATTTATTAATTTATAATTAATAATATAAATTAATTTTTTTATTTTAATTTAATAATGATAATTTTTTTGAAATTTATTATTATTAATATTTTTATTACTATTATTATTATTATTATTATTATTATTATTATTATTATTATTATTATTATTATTATTATTATTATTATTATTATTATTATTATTATTAATATTATTATTATTATTATTATTATTATTATTATTATTATTATTATTATTATTATTATTATTATGACAATAAAATATTTCTATAACCATTTTCCACTGAAATTATTATAAGAAATACCAATGAATGCTATTTAGAGTAGAAGCAAAATTATATAATGAAAAGTTTAAAAGAAATATCTTGACAATTACAACAGGTATAATTTATATAAAAAAATTAACAATAATTAATAGAAAATTAAATTTCTTTTTCGAAATTACTAATATTGACAATTATTTTATTTAGCAATATAATTATAATTCCAGAGTTACAGTAGGTAGTGCAAATTTCCCATTAAAATATGAATTATGTACGAAAATGACTTTACAGAAGATGAGATTATTAAAAATATATTTTTTCTTTTTTCTTTTATTTATTCGAATTTACAATAATTATATCATAGAGAACAAAATCTAGTAAAAGGACAAAATGCAATGGAAACCTTACAACAAATACAAAAATCTGAAATTGTGCCTAGTGATATAACAGAGAAAACGGAATCACAAATATCAGTTGAGAATAATATTTCCATTGACGATAGCGAATCAACGCAGTCATCAAAGCGCGAAACCGGGGATAATAATTCACCAAAAATCATAACGAATGAAATAAATAAAACCGAATTCGAATCCTATGACATTCATTCCGTTCCAACTAATGACACTATCCCAATAATAAACATTCCAGTCGAAGTAATATCTATTATTTAATTTTCATAATAATTTATATTAATAAAATACATTATATTAATAATTATGAACAAATTATTTGTCATTTAAAATCTACAAGGGTAATTAAGTTGTTGGATTTCAGATGTCGGTGATGGAACAGTTATATAAACCTTCATGCGAAGGAATGTATCCTTAAAAAACTTTGTTTGGTTTCTTTCAAAATTATAATAATTTATTGATTTGATACCATTTGAACTTCCAATCACAAAAAATAATGATTTTAAAAACTGTTTTTTTGGAACAATTGTAAATGATGCAGTTAAAATAAACTATCATGTACAAACTATTCATGTACAATCTACTCAAGACAAACGGTTTATGATATTATCAGATGGAAATATTGAAAATGTATATAAAATTAAAGAGTGAATAAGTGAATCCTCAATAATTGCGCCATGTAAAATAATACATTCTAATCCCATTAAAAAGTAGAGTTTAACACTATAGAGGCTGAAATTTTATTACAAAAATAATTATAATGTCGTTATTCTTTATTTTTCATAGTTATATATAATTATCTGTTTATCTGTATATTTAAATATAGAAAAAATATATAAAAAATGAAAATTTTGAAATATAATAGGGAAAACCTTTATCTAAGTTCTTAAACGTTTCAACTTAAGTTCGTTCTTAATCTTTTTTGATAACCAAAAAATATAATTTTACAATTTGTTTTAATAATTAATCTCATTCATTAATCGATAATTCTAAAAATAGATTAAATCAATTTCGGTTTTAGAATATTTAAAATAAAAAAAAATTAAATTGTAGATTCCAAGTCCAAGCATTGAAATGACCACTTCAACGGAAATGCTCGACCGTATTGAAAGAAAGAAAAGGTTAGACTCAATAATGAGTAGAATTAAAAAAACCGGTTGGAGGTTCTACAGAAAATGTCAGCCTTCACATGAGCTCAACAACCTTGCAAGACATGCTAAATAAGGGTCACTTGAGTGGAATGTCAAAAACCGCTGCAATTTTAATGAGAACGACTCATGCATCACAAGGTGAGAATTTATGGATATTCATTTAAACAAAAAAATCAAATTACTGAATCTAATAATTTATATTTTACAATTTCTTATTGATTTGTCCACTAATCAATATGCACGTTAATTATTTAATTGATTTCTATTTCTAATTAATTTTGCTAAAATAATTATTGTGTATTATTTGATTAGAAAGAAGTTTTGTGACAATCAAACAATTTATTTTAATTAACATTGTCGAAAAACATATTTGTAATTTTTTCCCCATTATTTCTACAAGAAATAAAACATAAATAAAAAGATTGAATGGAAAAGTTTGATAAATTTCATTATCGAAATAATTGAAATTGTCTTTATTATAATTGACCTTGAAACAAATATTTTCAAGAAAAACATTTTGTTTGCATTAATTTCTCTGGCCTGTTATTATTTTAAGTTTTTTGATTATAATTGTTAATTAAATGTATTCGAAATGTAAAAATGTGTACAATTTTCTATACGAATTCATTAAATCGAATAATATTAACAATAACCATATAAATATAAGACAACATCTTATAAAATATATGTTTGAAACATATTCCGACTGCTTGGCTGTCATCAATAGGCACTAAAAACAACGTTAATAAAAACCATTATACTTACAGGTTTACTAGTAATAACATAATTATTATATACGAAACCCAATAAAATTTATTAACCTTTTTAGTGTATTGTTATATTTTCTTTTGTTGTAATTATGAAATTGTAAATAGGATTTGCGATGTACAGGTATTTTTTTGTGTTAATGTTACTAAAAAATAATTAATAAAACTATATAGCGTCATTCTCTATAGTAAATAATTACTATAGAGAATTAAAAAAATAAAACATTAATAAAAAAAATCAATAAAGAAAATTAAAAAACCAAGAAAAAAATCTAAGAACGAATGGAATATTTAATTGAGGGACAGACAATTTATTATGTTGAAATTTAATTATTCAGGTTTATAAACTTTTATATTATTATTTTCAATACTATGTTTTTCTCGGGCGTCTACGGCACTTTTTTTTCAAAATCCCAAGTCCTTTACGTGAATCTTATTGCATGCGTTCGAATCAGTATGTTCGAAAACCAAAAATTGGTATGTGAATGAGTTCACTAAAAAGAATAAGTAATTAATTTTCAGTTCATAACAATGATAATAATGATAAATAATAATAATAATAATAATAATAATAATAATAATAATAATAATAATAATAATAATAATAATAATAATAATAATAATAATAATAATAATAATAATAATAATAATAAATATAAATATAATAATAATAATAATAATAATAAACTAATAATAACTACTTAGAATTGTAAATGATATAATTATAGTTTTATATCATTTATATTATTAATAGCGTTACAGAATCAGTGAGTGAGTGAGTCACCTGGGCCTTTATATATAAGATTGTTTTGTTGTATTTTAACATAACTTAAATCACACACAATCACCCCAGCTGTCCCGAGACAGTTTCTTTTCAAAGGTGACTCGGCTTGGTCTTACACATCTTTTAAAAATTTATGATTACAATTACATTTAATTCAATTTAACAACAAATATAACAATCCTAATCACATTAATAAAACACTCTTAAAATACATTGGGTCTTTTTATGTTGCTTTTTGGGTTAAATGATTTTATCATCAAAGCGACATAAGTATTATGTGCTAAATAATTTTTAAACCCCCTTCAAAATTGAAAATGTTTATTTTTAAATTGTTTTAAATAATATTACTGTTTCGACTAATTGGTAATACTCTCAAACTCGAGTATAGACATGATGCACCTTTTTCCTATGTACAGTCTAGTCTCATAAGTTTATTACTAAACATATCACGAAATAATTTTAATATTGACAACTCCTATATATTTTAAAATAGCTATTTTATAAAATTCTGAAAATCTTCAGAAAACGGTTAAACTGTAATAAAACAAACACCACAGTTCCCTTTTATTTGTTTTATCAAATTTAACTTTATTGTTATCAGTGCTATTAGAACAAGCATCATCCATCATGTCAAATACATTACTTCATACTGTTAAGCAGTGCTCTTTTTCTGGAAAAAATGTGCCGGAACGTTTCTGTACTATCCTTTATATGCAAAAAATCATGCTGAAATTAGCTAACAAATAAAATAATTATGCAGGACATAAAATATACACTTATCAATTATTAGTAAATTATTACCGATAAATTTTATATAATGTAGAAAAAATGTAAAGAAAAATGAAATCGTATAATAATAATAGTAATTCCTTTATAATAATAGTAATAACACATAGGAAGCACTCGCTTTCACTCGCTTTGGCGCACGACTACTACTTTAAATTGTATTGTAATTGGCTATTTAAAATGTCAGAAATAAAAAATATAACAAAAGACCAAAACATATGTCAATTTTTTAAAATCATTCAGCGAAAAAAGGTGCCGGAACGCCGTTCCGGAGCGTTCCGTCAGAAAAAAGCACTGCTCTTAAGGGAATTAAACAGATTAACGCCAAAAAACAGTATGTCATCAATCCAATTTAGCTTTTTAAAACACTTATCAACGGTTCCAAATGTCATTCGTAGTGAGAAAGACAATATACCAATCCCTTTACCATATTTCTTCTGTATCTTAACTCATAAACCTTTTCTGCTGATGTATGTAGACCAATAATAATTGCTTTCCAAAAAAGTTTAGTTTCAAAATGCTTTTTTTCATTCTAATTAGTAAATCAAAAAACGAAATACGAGAATTAAGTGAATTTTTTATTAATATGTAAATTATTCATATGATACAAAAATTGTAAAACAAATTCCATACTATTAAAAAGCAGAAAAATAAACTATTTTTAAACTATTTTCCATACCAAAAAACGGCAATTATTCCTTTCCCCCAACCAGTCATATATCCAAAATATTTATCAATCAAACAGAATTCAAAATAGCAATATTATACAATATGCAAGTGAAATTCTCCTCGGAGGCGTGCCTGTGACGATATAAAAATTTGCAATGGTATAACATATCTGAGTTCCATAACGTTTCTTCATTTGATTTTTTGCATTGTTTCACATCCCTTCAACTATATTGGTATGTGGCCCTTTACTTTTACTGATGCCATTGCTGTAAAACAAAACAAATTCTCTGAAATTCGTTTAACATTGAAATTTTTGAATGTCATTTATATGCCCTAAAATCTGAAATTTTCTATACATGATCATTTATTTTTAATGATAAAATATTGTTTTAATCTTTTATTGTCTTTACCCAAAGATCTAGATTTCTCAAGCATTTCCTTGTAGTATAAAGCGTTGAAAAACGTTTCTAAAATAAATATGGAAGAATTTCAATTGTTTTATATTTTCTTGTAACGTACGTATGTATTCTTTACACAGTTACTTCTTTAAATTGTTTTTCTCTGTTAAATATAAGTCAGTGCTCACAAAGAAATTACTCATTACTAAAGCAATGGATCATCATAATGAGCCATTAGCCGAATAGCGATTGAGTCAGGCTACAATATGATGTGTCATGTATTTTTGTATGACTCATGGTCCTTGTTCTTTGCTGGTTTAAAATGGTCATGTCAAAAATGTATCACAATATTTATGAAATACAAAGGATTTCAGACAGTTCTTTCAATTCATGATTTGTTTATTCAAAAGTTCAATTCCTTCTGTACTCTGTGCGGTTTTCAGAATTTATAGACGTAAAATGATAAAAATGTAAAATATTTAAAAAAAATATATTTAATTATATCTTATTTCATTTAAAAATTATTATATTTTCATACTAATCCTTGGCTTTCAGAATTATCAGCTTCTTCAGTCGATCTTCAAATTTCCGAAGGAAGCAAGATTCTCAATCCATCATTTGACATTAATCTGGATTCTGCTAATACACCAGGCAAGTTTATATTATTAATATAATAATAATAATAATAATAATAATAATAATAATAATAATAATATCATCATTATTATTATAATAGTTTTGAAATCTAAACCGGAAACTGAAATTTCACAAGAATCAAGGGGATCCTGTGATGGACAGGAAGATGAAATTAGCCCGAGCAGATTCGAGGAGAATCTGACAACAAAGTCGAATTTGATGGAGAATCTAGTTTCCAGTTCTAATAAGCCTTATTTTTCATCGTGGCAAGAAAAATACTCTGACAGTTGTTCCCTAGATGCAGATGATGATAATACATGATAATTATCCTGAAAGTAATTTTATTCCATTATCTTTTTTCTCTTGAAAATCCAATAAAAAATACTGAAATAATTAAAACAAAAATTAGAACGCATTTAATAATGATAATAACTATAAATCCCATCTATATTCTATGACGATCACGCTTAAAAGGATACCGCGAATAATTAAATAAAACTGCCAATATTAATTAATGTAATAAAATAATTTCTAGAGTTCATCCTCATTATTAGTGCTATGATAATTGAAAATGTTGAAGCTAAATGTATTTTTAATGAATTATGGTTGAGCGTTTCATTTCGCGCTCTTTTTTATTCAATCTACTTACTAAAATTGCATATAAATCTTTATTCTAGAATTAATATGAATTTTTCGTTATCATTTTTATTATCATAGGTCATTAATAAACTAAATTCTTTAACCAATTAAGATTCGATTTAGAAATTTATTTATCTTCATTTAGATTTCGATTATAGATCAATGTGTTGGGGTTCAACAGGAGAGGCACAAAAATGAGGTGAAAATCGATAAAAACACCAAATTCAAAATAAAATTTAAAGTACAAAATATTAATTAAAAATCAAAAAATTTTAAAAATGAATAATTTCCGGGGGAAACTGGTATGGGCGGATGCTAAATAATGAGACGAGTTCAACTATAATAAAATAAAATCAATGGGGGTCCCTAAAAGGAATAAATTACAAAAAACAAAAATTAATTAAAAATTAATTAACTAACGGAGAACCCGAGCTAATGGAAACCCGAGACAATGGAAAACCCGAGCGATTTGAGAAAACCTGAATTAGCAATCCAATTTTGGGAAGGCAATTAAATTAGCCGAATAAAAAATAAAAGTGACAAGAGCCGTCAAAGAAAAAGGGGCAATTTCCTTAAATTGAATTAGAGCTACAAGAGGAAGCCCTGGGGGAAGTTAGACCCAAACTAATTTGTGAAAATAAAGTCAATTACCAAGTGGGTATAAAAGCAACTGGCAAGAAAACAAAACTGCCAGTTGGTCGAAGAAAAGAAAATAGAAGTCTGGCGAGAGCGAAACAGGAAACATTAAATAAATTATTTTAAAAATCGAACGTACCAGAAAGGGACATCTGCCGTTGGAAGATCTATCCCTGCGTGAGATTTGTTGGCAAATTGAAAAGTGCAGACAAAACCTGATTGTATCAAGTGTGAGTAAACTAATAAAAAGTGTAAAAGTGTAACTGCATCAGTGTTAAATAAAGATTTTGTGTTGGGTCGTTTATTTATTTTGAAAAGAACACAAAGGAGTCAGATCGTAGTACCGACTTACATTAAAAACCCAACAAATGTTTTGTCTTTCTATTTCTCTTAGACAAGCTTGGTAAGAATGCTTCACTTTTAGTTGATTTGTTAACTGAGAATTGTGAATGAATTATAAATGAAAACTGTTTAACTTTTTAAAATAACCTAGAGTCATAGGGTAAAATTTTAAATTTTCTTAATAGATTTCAGTATTATTGTATTTATTTTGAAGAAGGTCATTAACTTGTTCTTCTCATTACGAGTTTTATTATTGGGTTCATCATTAGTAGGTCATAAAATGACCTGAGGCAAATCAAACAGAAATGTAAAAAAAAACAGAAATTCTCTATCAGCCTTATAGAATAGTTAAATTAGTTAATAATGTAAAACTAACATTAAAGAATTCTAACATTCTTAAATTTCTTAAATTTACAATCAAAATCAACAACCTTATTTTTTGTTTGAATGTACCAGTTTAATGAAAATAATTTGTTTTAATTAATTAATTTTTTCTTATTTTCAAGTAAAATCTTATAATTAATCAATAATATGAAAATCAATTATTGTCAAAATAATGATTTATTGTTGTTGATTTTACTGATCATTTTTTTTACTACTGAAAATTTTATGATTTTAAAAGGATCTTTAAATAGGACACTTTTACTATTGAAATTCTCGGTCTGCCAATATTAGATGTACTTACATGTACTCAAGATTGACTTTAGGTTACAGCTGTTTCAATCAGATCGGATTTCAAATTGAATTCCATATCTCATGAACTGTCATTATTTTGTATCGTTGTAAAAATAAAATATAAACAATAATAATTGTTACATTAAAATTATAGGTGGCAGAAATAACAGATATGATAGTGAAATAAACCGCAAATATCCAATGTTAATTGGATAGTTACATGCTGAAATATATAAACATTTTAAACATTTTTTAAAACCCACTGTTGACCAAAAATAAAATAAAATAAATATAATGACAGTTAGAATAGCAAATATCATTATTAATCTCATTGGTGGTATCGAAAAGTACCCACGACCAACTAAGGGTTCAAATCCTAATAAAAATAAATTCTAATGTTTTAAGCATACCTAAGGTGACCAGAGGTTCCGAATTCCGCGTCACGCATTGGGATCGATTCTGTCCCGCTTTAATTATTTCAAACTAACTTTTTCTTAAACTTTGAGAATACAACATTAAACGACCTACCGTATATACTCGCGTATAAGTCGAGTAAATTTTAAGAGGTTTTTAAGTCCTAAATTCGAAACCCGCGTATAAGTCGAAGTAACAAAAATAAAAAAAAGGTTTAATGATTTCATTAAAAATTAATTTGTACGTTTTTTGACCCGCGTATAAGTCGAAATGGCTATTTTGACTTGAAAATTTGACGTAAATTTCTCGACTTATACGCGAGTATAT